>SNQJ01S0026472.1:62824-89218 GCA_010110895.2 Picea sitchensis | reverse complement strand
TGTCCCTACGCATTTCTTCACCTTCATCAAGAGTCCAATTAGGATTTTCTGGAGGCTTATTTGGTGTAGAAGGTCCCTTTTTTGGTGGCATGTTGGCCAAGTATCACTTTTGAATCTTTATTTTGAGGTGGTTCTTCTAGACAATATTTATTATGTTCTATCTCACAAGTTTTGGCCCTTCTAGGTATGAAACTTTATTTTAGCTAGTTCTCTGATATTTCTTCACTGCAATGCCATAGGTCTGATCAAAATTGGATGTGCCAAGTGGAATTTACGGTAAATTCCTCACAACTTGCTGATTTTTGGCCTTTCCAGGAGATCTCACTTGTATAGCATGCCCCACACCAAATAATTGATATCAAATTCTGAAATTCGCACCCAAAATACAAAAGACTTCCCACGATCTAATGAAACCAGTCCTGCTCAATTTGGATACTCTAGCAAGAAGTTATGATTGTTTTACCTGGAACACCTTCTTGAGACTAGTCAATAGGACTAGTCAGATACCCTATGTTACACAAGGTGTATCTACAAATTTAAGATGAACCAGAAGATAAAATTTTTACCACAGATACCTTAATAATTTCTATAAATGGTCTCCAGATTTCAGGGTCTGAAATGTTAAAGAAAAAGTTTTATAGCGATAATTCTGCAATGTCTCATTTCAGGATGATTCCATAACCCTATATTGTATAGGATGTATCTCTGAATGTATAAGGCCTCATGAGATGAATTTTGAACCCAATGTACCCTGATCCATCTAGTAAATATCCTCCAAGCCGTTCCTTCTGAAACGTTGTAGAAAAAAAGTTATAGTGAAAATTCCATGGTGTCTCAGATGTAGCAGCGAAACCCCAAGACCTTGATCTCTGAAACCATATGTTAAGAACCAAACATCAATATAGCATAGAAAAACCTCAGGAAAAGTACTCAATGCCTTGAAAAAGAGATAATTTCAGATAATGATCCTCTTTGAGGGGGCAACCTCCTTTTACCCCACTTAAATGTTCAAGTACAAGATGATTCAAAATGAAAATGTCTCCTTGGTATATATAGGAGACTAGGAGATATAATTACAACTAATGGCCTAAAGTTGACATAAATAAAATAACATTACTAATATAATATGCCCCAATTAAGGGGTTATGAGCCAATATTAGGTCTTAACAGACCAGCAAAAAAAATTAGTAAGTATCCTTAAAGAACAATCAGAAGCATTCTCCTAGGAATACACTGACATGAAGGGTATACACCCTGACAATGGAATCCATCACATATACAGCTAGGGGGAAGTAAAAATTGTTAGGAAACCCCAAAGAAGGATGAACCTAACACTCAAAGATATAGTCAAGGAGGAAATCCAAAATGTGTTAAATGTCGGATTTATTTATCCCATCTCCGATAGTAAGTGGGTATCCTAGCTTGTAATGGTTCCAAAGAAAGTGACCGGGAAATAGAGAATTTTTGTTGATTTTCGGGAACTCAACAAAGCCACTTTAAAAGACTACTTTCCTCTTCCTTTCATTGACCAAGTTCTAGATACCTTGTCTGGAAAGAAGTAATTTTTCCTTTTTAAATGGGTACAATGGGTACAATCAGATTCTTATAGCCCCCGAGGACCAAGACAAGACTACCTTTACTTTTCCTTAGGGCACCTATGCCTATAGGGTCTTGCCATTTGGATTATGTAGCGCTCTTGCTACATTTCAACGAGCAGTACTAGGGATAATCGTTGATCTTATTCATGATTGTGTGGAGGTCTACATGAATGACTTCACAGTTTATGGAAACACTTACCAGGAAGCCTTAGACAACTTAGAAAAGTCCTCATCAGATGCCAAGAAATGAACCTATCTCTAAGTCATGTAAAATGTAAAATTTTGTTAATTGAAGGAGTGGTTCTAAGACATCATATTTCATCTGAAGGGATAAAATTTGATCCTGCAAAGATTGAGGTCATAGTTAGACTTCCACCCCCTAAGACTCAAAAAGAGGTGAGAAGATTTCTTCGACATGCCCGATACTACCGACGGTTTATTGAAAATTTTACAAAGGTTGTTGCACCTATGTTTGTATTACTAATAAAATATGTTGGTTTTGTTTGGACTGAGAAATGTCAAACTACCTTTCAAACCCTGAAAGCTAAGTTGTCAGTGGCACCAATCCTTAGAGGGCCCAATTGGACTCTCCCATTTCATATATCCACTGATGCCTCCAACACTGCAATAGGAGGAGTATGAGGGAAAAAAGAGGAGCAACAGTCCTATGCCATTTTTTTTGTGAGCAAGAACTTGTCCCCTGTCAAGTTAAGCTACATAGTTACCAAGAAGGAATTATTGGTAGTAGTTCATGATATTAACAAGTTTCATCATTACATTATAGGTTACGAAGTATTTGTACATACAGATCATTCTGCCATTAGATTTATCATCAATAAACCCATAACTAATGGACGAGTGACTAGGTGGCTCCTGTTATTACAAGAATTTAATATCATTGTGCTTGACCGACCCGGAAAGGATAATGTGGTAGCTGATTTTCTTTCCCGAATAAAAAATGAGGATGATGATATCCCTATTGATGATAGTTTCCCAGATGAGCACCTCTTTTCCCTTTATGTCAATGCCCCATGGTTTGCAAATATGGAAAACTATCTAGCTACTAGGAAGTTACTGTCTCATTTTTCACCTCATGAAAAGCATAAAATTATTACACAGAGTGCTAATTACTCTTGGGTTGGTCATGATCTTTTTCGCACAGGTCCTGATTTGATTATTCGTATATGTGTCCGAGAGGATGAGGTACTAGAAACACTACGAATTTGTCATGATGGACCATGTGGTGGTCATTTTTCTGACAAACGCACAACACATAAGGTGCTACATTCGAGTTACTATTGTCCTAGCATTTTCAAAGATGCTGCCAAATATGTGAGAAGTTGTGATAGTTTCCAAAGGATAGGAAGACCTATGTTAGCCGATGAAATGCCTTTTCATTCCCAAGTTATTATAGAACCCTTCGAAAAATGGGCCCTTGACTTTGTAGGACTAATTTCACCCATGTCATGTAAAAAGAACTATATTTTGGTTTGTACAGACTATGTCACCAAGTGGGTAGAGGAAAAATCCCTATTCAGGGCTACAAAAAATTCTGTTGTCGAATTCATCTATGAAGACATATTTACCCGCTTAGTTGTCCCTCGTGAAATTGTTACAGACCAAGGCACGCAATTCACTTCCAAGCTTATGAGAGAGATAATAGAGAAATATGGGATTAAACACTGTAAATATTCTCCATACCACTAGCAAGATAATGGTCAGGTAGAATCTAAAAAAAATTCGTGGAATCTATCTTGACCAAGAATGTTCAATTACATCACTGAGATTGGGTTGATAGGCTTCCAAAGGCTTTGTGGGCATACCGAACCACCTGGAGGAACACCACTGCGCATACCCCTTATGATCTAGTGTAAAGGAAACAAGTACTTCTACCAATAAAATTCCAGGTAAGAAAATTCTGTATTGTTTCAGAATTGGGATTAAACTTAGATGAGGCTCAGAAGAAACGAGCTCTACAATTGAATGAGTAGGATGAAATCAGGCAAGATGCCATCCAACGAACAATATTAGTCCAAAACCATAGAAGAATGTGGCATGATAATTTTATTAAGAAGAAACACTTCCAACCTGGTGATTGGGCTCTATTGTTTGATTCCCGATTTAAAAAATTCAAAGGAAAACTCACCACCCGATGGTTGGGCCCTTATGAGGTAGACACTATATATGAAAATGGAGCTGTAAAAATTAAAACAATTGACGATGGACAAGTCTTCTTTGTAGTAAATGGACACCGACTCAAGTTTTATCATAAGCCCATTTCCAAAGAGGATTTTCTATAGGTCATGTCAATTGACAAGGCATTGGCCTTAGTAGATGGAGAAGTCCCCCCTTGTTCTCAAAAATTTTCTGAATTTTCTACTGTACATATGTAAATAGTTTTTGAATTTTGTAATTCTAGAGATTTATGTAAGTATTTATTTCACTAGGAGTAGACAGTTTCAAGGAAATATTTCAAAACATTGTTACACTTGAATTTTGTTGTCTTCTAAGCATCAAATGAATATTGACTTACTATAATTAGCCATATTTTTGCAAAAAAATCATTTTCTTAAGGCATTCCAAAGCAGTTTCTCTTGAAACTCTTCACCATTGTATAAGAAAGTGATACCATAACCATCAAGATTAGAGGTATCTCGTACAATTTTTTCCAAGAAACCAGAGTAAGTGAGTGAAGTGTCTTTATTAAAGAGTAAAAAGGAGGTCTAATTAGCGGTTATTCATGGAAACATCACAATAACTAAAAAAGAAGAAAGTGAGTTGAGCATAGAGATACCTTTCTATTCATTTTGAATGGTACCATCCACTACACATTAAATAACTTGATTATATCATATCTTTAGATAGGCCACATCCTCTTAAGTACCCCTTACATCGGGACAATCACTAAGTAAGATAATGGAAAGTCATCCTCTAACATAAATACCATCCCAGTTGAAAAAGAAAGAAAAAGTTGTTTTCGGAGTTGTCCCCCCATCTTCTTGCATAAAGAAATCTTATACTAAAATATTAAAAGATGGAGGGCCAGTCTCTGAGGGTGTAAGAGGCTAACCCGCTGGGATACTGAACATGTCTACTAGCAGCGGGTATCGGCCTGTGGCATGACTAGGTAAACCCGTCGGAGTACTGAATAGGCTTGTTGGCAGCGGGGAATTCTACCTAGCGAGGATGGTAATCTGACAAAAATAAATAATAAATTTAAACTTGTCCTGATGTACGACAATACTTGCAGACAAAGATGACATGAAGTATGTATGGTTAAGATAAGGTTAATGAACTCCATCAACTTTCCATTGGGAACTAACTCTAAGAGTATCTTGAAACTCTCTTGCCTACCTCTTCTTATTTATCTATAGGATCTCTTATCCTATAGGTGGGGCCATCCTCTAACCGTCTCGTCAGACCTATCTGTGAAATTTATCTTTACACTTGACATACTATAAATCTTCGGCTATTGGGGGAACTGACTGGTTTCCTATACTTTTGATTCTGAGGTGTCACAATACTTAGGTGTGGGGGAGGGGTTCATGAGTTGAAAAATGATCATTGCCAAGAGAAATAAATCTTTGTAAGAACTTTTGTATTATTTTCATGATACAGGTTATTACATCAACATTCATCTTATTTTTGAAGTGCTAAACTCATGTGTTCTATAAATTGTTGAATATATACTTAATAGACCACTCTATCGGTTTATTTTTTGTTACAATTTGTACATTGTAGGTTTG
This sequence comes from Picea sitchensis, assembly GCA_010110895.2. Taxonomy (NCBI): domain Eukaryota; kingdom Viridiplantae; phylum Streptophyta; class Pinopsida; order Pinales; family Pinaceae; genus Picea; species Picea sitchensis. Next base: position 83,874 of record SNQJ01S0026472.1, on the reverse strand, counting down.
ACATTACATGTCCTATGCAAGTGGATTAAGTGAGCATGGTGGAAAAATCAACAACAATGGAGCATTCTGCCTTTTCTCTTGACCACTGTGACTATAAAAAACATTTCAATATTGCAGGATATCCATTATAGGTGGTAAAAATGTATTTAACATAGAGGTGTTGTATGAAGTGTCGTATGAGGTGTCGTATGAAGTGTCGTATGAGGTGCCGAATGAAGTGCCATATGAATTCACACACCATTAATTGTCAACAATTTCAGGTAACAAGGATTCAATGACATTTAATTGAATTGGTTGCAGGAAATTGAGAGTGAGGATGAAAACTTTAGACATGTTCATGATCAAATCTCCAAGTCAAAATACTTGGACATTGATCTAACTGCGCATCATTAAGCTTACTCCCAAAAACATGCCTTTTAATTCAAAATTTCCCACACATGCCAACTCGTCCACGCATGGGTGCAACCAATTCCACCATAGGCGCATTCAAATACGAGTTGGGTAACCTATCATCCCAATTAACCCTTGCTAATTTCCTTGCCCCTGTGTTAGAAAATCACGCTCATCCTTTGACATTTCTTCCCCTGTTCAAATCGTGTTTGGCTCGTGCTCAATTTGTGCCATCCCTTGTCCCGATCACACCCTCTCTTGGTGAATTTCTCTTATGTCTATTTCTTCACCTCATCAAAATGCCTAAGAGGTATGAACCCTCTTCCTATGTAGATATTTTTTCCATTCCTAAGTTTGCACAATGTAGAGAGGTGTTTTGGCACACAGGCTGGGGGACGTTCTTATCTCACTTGCAAGAAAACAATGATGGCCTCTCGATGAAATTTTACCTTGGTTTCAATGGGAAGACAATGCGTGTGGGGTCTATTTCCTTTTAGGTATTAGAAGAGCCCATTGCTACAGCCACAAAGCTTCCAAGAATGGGAGATAGATGGTTCAAAAACCACTAGTTGTTGCGCTCAAGCTATAACAGGGTTTTTAAGCCCGAATTCCAAAACATCTTATGAGAAAAAGGATACTCCATGAAATGGATAAAATAGTAATTGATCAACCCTCTCATCGTCATCACTAGTTTGATCACATGTGAAGGTAGATATTCCACTTTCAAAGCCTGTCATTTCAGATTGCTAACTCATTTTCAGTTCAACAAACCTTTGAATTTTCCCTTCTACTTTCTAAAGAGATTGGAGAAGATGTCCTCTCAAGTGAGGAAGAATGTAACTAACCCCCACAACAACCTATTTCACCATGGATTAATCAAACTCCTTGTTCTAGCTGAATTAGAGAAACAAGGGAAAACTTCGAATGAATTTATCTATCAATTTGCAAACCCTCACTTAAAAATTAAGACTGGCAAAAAGCCACTTGGCCTAAGGACTATCTCTCCATCCAAGCCTCACTCTCCAAGGACTCCAAATCTCCTTGCACAAACCATTTCCTTACCGGAACAATACAAGAAGCTTGTTGAAACCCCTGCTTCCTCATCGGGTAAAAATACTAAGAGTAAAGATAAAAAGAAGCCTATTGTTAACCCCTCGATGCCTTCAATCTCTCTTGATCCCACACCTAAAAATATCCAAGAAGTGATTCAAAAATACCTTCCTTTAGTTCCCACAAATAGGAGGGGAGCCAATCGATTTAATAAGGGACCCTTTTGAAAGAGTACCCGAAGAACAAGAGAAAAACCTTATGCAAAACCCCTGCCTACTTTGAACCCTATCCAAGTGTCCTCCGATATTGAGAGCCCTCACAAGATATTTAGGGAAGTTTTTGCGGATGTATTAGAGCCAAAAAGAAAGACAAAGTCAGAGCCTACCTCTCCTTATCAATCCCCTATTACTCCTACTTCACCAATGCCTACCCCAGATCCTAAGAATGATAGATTGTCCACATCTTTCAAAGGGTCTAATACTTCCTCTGAGATCATTAATTCTATCCCAGCCATTGAGAAGCTACAAAAAGAGAATTTTAGGCTTATCCAACAGTTGGAAGAAAGGAAGACAATAGACACACACCTTCATCATGATAATTCAGTCCTCCAAGCAAAGGTAAACTCCCTCCAATGGTTGGTTGATGAGATGACAAAATCCAACCGCATCCTCAGAGCACAACTGAAGCAACACAAGAAGCATAAGGCAAAGTCTTCACAGAAAGAAGGATAAGCTTCTAAAGATGATCCTCCTCAACAAGCTTAGTCATGAGGGGTAATTTATTTTTGTTTGCAGTGGGACCTGCAAAATCATAAGTGTGGGGGTAATGTTGGGCCCAAGATATGATTAGTTTTATGACATTTATTAGATACTTTTGTTGAATGTATATATGTGTTTTTATGCTTTGAAGAAGTTTTTGAAGGGATTTTGTGCCGAAATGCTATGATCCACACCAGGTGTGAATAATTCATGTTTTATGATGATCTTGATTATAATTCAGTATGTTTTTATGTTTCTAGGATGTAATTCACATTTTTTTGTGTCACAGGGAAAAATCATAGCATGTTTTTGCTTCTGGCACTCAGTCTGGTACTCCATCCAGTACTCAATCCGGTAATCGGTTCGGAACTCCGTCTGACATTCCATCCTGCAAAAAAACGATGGGCAATTTCGCGGTTATGGTATTGGCGGCCAATGATGGGTGAATGAGGAACATGGGTTTTGCTCATGCTTGCCCCCTCCAGCTACTGAACTCTTGACAACTCGGTTTGGGTTGTTAAGTTGGGCGATTATTGGCTCACTCCATTTCGGCAGTTAGGGCATCAGTAATGTAATTTACTATTTTTAGAAGAGGTTCGACCCTCCAGTGGTCAACATCTTAGTCTGTAAATCTTATAAATACCACCGTGGTGGTCATACAAAAGTTAAGAAGTTCAGGAAGTCGTGTGTTAGAGAGAAAAGACAATTTCCCTCTGTTTTTCCATTTTTGTTTTGTCAGAATTGTGTAAACTTGTGTTTTTAAGTTTTAATGGTGAAATCTCTTTGTTGAGTTTGTGGTGTTCATTAGAGGAGTGACCATGACTTGCAAGGGGGCCCCACCAACAGTCTGGTAATTGTTATATGAGTTTGTTTATGAATAACATAGCATAGATGTCTTTTATTTTATTTCCTGTACATGAATTGTTATTTTATTTCTTTGTTATATAATTTTTTGTTATAGTTTAATTGTTATAGTTTAACTATTTTAGTTTCCTTTTGCAGGTTAGTATGAAGGATTTTGTCAACATGCACTGACTTTGTAGTTAGTAGGAACAAGTTTGCAAACTTAGACACTAACCCCTTGTGTGATTAAATATTAGATTTTATTTTCTTTATGCTTTTAAAATCAAGTTTGAAATAGAGTTTGAAATAGAGTTTTACAACATAATTTTAGTTTATATTTTCTTTAACAAGCCTTCGATGGATGGATAGTATTAGTTCTAGTTTTCATTTGTAGATTGATTATTCAATTTTTATTTAGATTTTTCTTAACTACTTGTTAATTAATTTGCTCAATAGTTTACTTGTCATATGCTAGAATAATGTTTAATTTATGTTCATAAGCATTTCTCTTTTTACAATTTGAATTATTAAATAGGTCTAGCTTAGTTTTACTTCATGCAATTTATTTCTTAGATTTAGGTTGCAATTTCAATTTGTAGTTAATGATTGAATTTAGTTATGAGTTTGCTTACGTAGTATAGAATGCAATTGAATTTCATAATCTCATTATATTGTTGATGGTTAATGCATGATTACATAATCACATGGATATGCAGGATAATTGATGTTGTTTTTGTAATGGCTAAGTTTTCATTGGATTGCCTAATTCACATTTTTCACTTTTCTATTGAAGTCAATATCGAGTTTATCCCTCTTGAATTATCTTTCATTGTTAAGTTTCATCATGATATTATAAGACACCAGAGACATTCACACAATCATCAACACTATATTTGAGTTTTTATAGGTTAAAAGATAGTTTCTTTCTTTCATAGATCAGAAGATAGGCTTCTTGCTTTTGTAGGATAGATAGTCTTTTGCTTTGATAGATTAAAGATTAGTTTTCATATCATAGACTAAGGATTATTTGTTAATTCCTCTTGCTTTCAATTAGGTAGATTTTTGTTTATGAATTAGAAATAGTTGCATTAAGAATAGATTTAACTTGTCTCTTAGTTTAGTTAGTTGCTTATTGAGTAATCTTAATTAGTTTACTTGTTGTAGCAGTTATCCTAGGTTAGTTAGTTGTTTACTTTCTTTAATATTTTTAATTTCTTACTTGTCTATTCTTTCTTTGATAGTATAGTTGTTTGTTTATTTATTTTCTTTCATAGGATAGTTGTTTAATTGAATTCAAATAGACTAGTTAAAGTAGTTTGCTATTGCTATTTTTTTATTGTTATGCTTAAATAGTTTTCTTTTTCTTATTGTCATGATCAATTAGTTTGCTTTGTAGGGTTTTCATTTTCTTTCCTAGAAATATCCATCGACCCTTGGTTCAAAAGTAATTAGGTTACATAGTTTAAAAGTTTCTTAGTAGGGTTTTCTCATTAGATAGATTTGCTTGAATAGATTAGCCCTTAGAGAGCCACTTCCTTAGTTAGACTATACTACTACCAATCCTTCTACCTTGGCATATATTTTTCTACAATTCTAAGTTTACTTACCCCAGATTGACAATTTAATTCATGGGTTTTAGTGTGTTTTTAGTGCATATATAACACCCATCAGGGACTTCTAAAATCCCTTTCACAGTTTTCTTTTATCAACAACCTTCTTGCATTCACCTCTATCTGAGGTTGTTCACTATTGGTAGTTTTCCTTCCCTAACAGTTCCAATCGTTTCTACATGTGACATACATCACCACATTCACATTTTACATTAGTTTTCATGTAAAATAAAATGCATGTACCATATCATTTATTTCAGTAAAACATTTTCATATATGCCTTAGCATATCTATATGCACTCCATCGCATTTTCCATGGAATGTTTTCATGAATGCAACCATAATCAAATTTTAGTTGTAAATCTCAACATCCTCATGCCAAAATATCTACATTCATCAGCATATCAGTTTATCATCCCAGAGAAACATAATAGACAATAAGGAAGGAGTTAAGGGATTCTCCCATCAGTGAACTTTCAACCTAGCTTAACCACACACTATAGCTTAACCACAACCTTGTTTCCTTCACACACTATAGCTTAACCACACTCATTCATTTAAACACATTCAATATTGTATCTTTCAGTTACTATCTATACTTATTTTCACAATAGTCCTTTTTAAGCATACAAATATGTCTTATTATTCATAGTTTTAAAACGAGAAAAGTATTCCTCCTTTTTCTCCTTATTTTCTTCTATAATTTTTCCCTTTTGGGATTTTCCTGCTCTATTCCTTGAGTAGTTTCAGTCAATTTTCATCTTGAATTTCTCAGGTAAATCATCATGCCACAACATCAAGGCTCAATCATAAGATAATTATGATCTAGTTCCCTCTGCACATTTCCCAACTAGAAATCAGATTGGTCATCATTTTTTTGCATGTCTCCTTTACATGCATTATAATTTAAAATGTAATCCAAGATTCTTGTACAAATATACTTTACAGTCTATTATCTATTTTTCCATCATTCATTAATATTATGATTTTGTTATCTTGATAGAGTCCTCACACAGTTCCTCCACATGGAACTGTCTCATCATGCAACTTTCTTATTGCATATCTATCACTCTATGAGATGACCTCAACCTCAAGTGAGTCTCATATTTGTCCTTTCAGATTCTTACCTAATATTCCATGAGGATTTATCAACACACATATTTATTATGCATTCGTATTGTGCATTCACACAGGTATATTTATTCCATTAATTTTCATTCACATTGTTCTTTAATCACATGCCTTATCATGTAGTGTGTGTGTCCACCATAGGAACACTTTATTGTTTCATTCCCTTGTCTATTGGAAATTAATTAGTTCATGATTTTTCACAATCATTTATATGAAATATCTAAAAGCACAAGCATGTTTCATTTTATCATGAAAACAAAAACTCCCTGCTCCTTTTCTCTCTCATCAATTTATACAATTTTTTCTTGAGGAAAGGAACACATCCCCCTCAAGCTACTATTTCATCGAGACAATTCAGACCCTTCCAACATAGGGTCATCCTTGTATCCATGACATTATTTAGATATGGAAATTAAAAATATTTCCTCACGTTTCACTTATTCAAACATTCATATCATACTTTTAAGAATGTATTATGTATATTTACATATGTGCAAGTGCATCACTCGTACCTTTTTACCTCATTCATTCATATTGATTTAACATTATCTAGTTTTCATGAGACTCTACAGTCACTTACGCAACCAATCTCATCAATAAAATCATAATTATATTGTCCTCTTTACAAGATAATGGCCAACAAAAGGGTCACTTTTGATTTTTTTCTCTTTTAACATTTCATATTAGCTCTTTCTGAGGAATTTCCTACTTCCCCAAGTTATCATTTTAACAAAATACTCAGACCCTTCATAATAGGTTTGGCCATATAGCCATGTCATTATTTAGTCCAGGAAAACATACTATTTTCCTTACTTCCCTCTTAGTTAGGCAGTCATGTCATGCTTTCAATCATATCAGTATATCTATGTATGTATTATGAATGTGCAATGCTTGAACATTTTTATATTGTCTTTCATGTTTATCTAATATTAGTATTAGTCGTATTTAAAGAGAAATTATAGGCATCCACATGATATTCACATGGAAAGTCTCACATACATATTCATAACTATGTTTCCCTTTCCATATGACAACATCCAACAAGACAACACTCTTTCCTAAAACGCTATACAAGTATGAAACTATCCAGAAATACAATATTGGCAATTTCAGCATTGCTCCAGGAAACAAGACAACTAATCAAGCTTCTCTTCATGCCTCAAAGCATTATTGTTCAACATACCTTTTTATCAAGGGAATCCTTTTTTTCATATTCCCTCTCACTACAAATTGAGCACACCAAGCCATATTCCTATGGCTACCATCCTCCTTTCGATGCCAGCCTGACCCATTGGTCATCTAGAAATGTCTTGTCACTTCCTTTACTACATACATAATCAACAATTCATTTAACCATATGATTCATGAAATAACCATATTTTACATCCAATAATGAACTATAATAATCCTATATTCATTTTATGTGCATGTTCAATCTTTGTCATATGCATTTTGACATATCCTTGTACCCCAAGCACTTTACCCATGCTTACAATGCAGATGTATTCTAGTTGCCTACCATTTGTATTCACATGCATAGACTCATCCTTCAATTAATATGTATATACATTATATTATTATACTCATTAGCATCATAAAATTTCTCATGTGTTCATACCTCTTTACCTCTCTGAGGACGTATAGCAACAATCCAAAGGACTCATTTTTAATTTCTTAACTAGGTTATTCTCTAACAACCTTTTTGTTGGTTGTGGAACTTGATTATATTCTTGATTCAGAGGTTTATTTCAGCTATGATTGGACCCCATTCCCTAACGTGTGGGTGTGGGGGATTTCCTCCCCACTATTGTCAACCTACAACACACCCATAAAATAGGATGTGTTGTAGGTTGTATCCCCCCCACATTGGGTGTGTTGTAGGTTGTATCCCTTCATTGTGTTGGATAATAATAAGGAAGGACCGAGAAATTTCTTTCGTGAATGTAGCCCACACTGGGTGAACCACGTATATCTGTGTCTCTATTGTATTATGTATCTTCTATGTTTTATTTCTTCATTTGTTTTATTTTATTGCTCCGTGATCCTACTTTTCCAACACATTTTCATTCACTATAGGTTAAATAAACCGACCTTACCCATTTTACATCCGTCCTTTGATCATGAGGGATCATACACATATACATGGTTTAATCTTTTATTAAATCAGTACTTATTACTGCTACGAATTCTATCGATCCATACCAATTTCCTTTAAGCAGAAGGAATTTTCCATAAGGGTATTAACCCTTATATAATCAACCATATTAATTACAAGATACTCTGTATACCCTAGCAGATAGACATTATTATACTTAACAAAACAATCCATCTCATACCCCTTGTCTAGACTCAGACAACTTCATAATAGAATTTATGCCACCACTTCCATTTACATTCAAGTTTTACCAATAGTGCCTATCAACATATTCCTACCCTTGTAAGAGTAGTCATCATTTTGACAGAGGGAAAAGATAATTTCCCCTTGTTGAAATCCAGCCAGGGTTTTCAAGTTACAATTTTAGTTTGCAGTCCTTCTCCTCAGGAAGTTAATGTAGATAATAAAAAATCCTTTAAAGGTAGAAACACCTTTCAACACACTCACCTAAATTTTGATATGCCAGTCCTAGGACTGATCTCTGGCCCATCCAGGCCTAGTGTTGTAACCTGCTCTAATACCACTTTGTAACACACCTGACCCCTTAAGAAACTTTTAAGGAATAGGGTATTAAATTTTCGCTTCTTATATCAACCTTAAATATTCTCTATTACAACTCCATCCTATTCTTCTCATCAAGATCTTTCCAATCATGATAATNTGTGTCTCTATTGTATTATGTATCTTCTATGTTTTATTTCTTCATTTGTTTTATTTTATTGCTCCGTGATCCTACTTTTCCAACACATTTTCATTCACTATAGGTTAAATAAACCGACCTTACCCATTTTACATCCGTCCTTTGATCATGAGGGATCATACACATATACATGGTTTAATCTTTTATTAAATCAGTACTTATTACTGCTACGAATTCTATCGATCCATACCAATTTCCTTTAAGCAGAAGGAATTTTCCATAAGGGTATTAACCCTTATATAATCAACCATATTAATTACAAGATACTCTGTATACCCTAGCAGATAGACATTATTATACTTAACAAAACAATCCATCTCATACCCCTTGTCTAGACTCAGACAACTTCATAATAGAATTTATGCCACCACTTCCATTTACATTCAAGTTTTACCAATAGTGCCTATCAACATATTCCTACCCTTGTAAGAGTAGTCATCATTTTGACAGAGGGAAAAGATAATTTCCCCTTGTTGAAATCCAGCCAGGGTTTTCAAGTTACAATTTTAGTTTGCAGTCCTTCTCCTCAGGAAGTTAATGTAGATAATAAAAAATCCTTTAAAGGTAGAAACACCTTTCAACACACTCACCTAAATTTTGATATGCCAGTCCTAGGACTGATCTCTGGCCCATCCAGGCCTAGTGTTGTAACCTGCTCTAATACCACTTTGTAACACACCTGACCCCTTAAGAAACTTTTAAGGAATAGGGTATTAAATTTTCGCTTCTTATATCAACCTTAAATATTCTCTATTACAACTCCATCCTATTCTTCTCATCAAGATCTTTCCAATCATGATAATTTCACTCAAACACGATCTTTGGGACAAAAGGTATGACCTTCCAAAAATCTCGGGCTTGCATAGGGAACACCTCTATTACTGCCACGTGGAACCCATGTGAAGTTTCAATGTTTGTTCTAATTGACATGGTGACACCTTGGTATTGACAAGGCACTAGCCTAGCCTTGTTATGCATCAAAATCACTCATTGCAATGGGGGGATACAACCTACAACACACCCAGAAAATAGGGATTTAGGGATACAACCTACGTCGTTCATGTAGGGTACAGGGACTTCCCCCAGAAAATATGGGAGATTCTACTCCTTTACCCCCTCATTCTATGAAGGGATCTCCTCAACAGAGAGATATTCACAACATTATAACCTCACAGGAGGAAGTTTCCACCTCTTTAGAAAATTTTCGAATTGTCTCAAATTCTCTAGAGGCTTTCCGCATTCCTACAGGATATGAGAGGCATTTTCTCCAGCTTAATTCAGCTGGAGAAATTGTTGTTATTGATCCTTATGACATTCTGACTGGGTCTCATTTGGGCCCTCAAGTCGGATACCCCCTTTCGACTGTTGACGTATTTCGAAGCACACCTCGCATAGTGCAAGATCTTTATGGCCTAGGAATAGGTGCAGATATACCTGTTGTATCTCAAATTCCTGAAACATATGTTACTTACACTGTACCTTTAGATCACTTTACTAGTACAACCATTATTTCAACCACATCATCCATTGGTTCAAACATGCAGTCTTTTGGTCCAAGTTCCACTATTTCTATCAAGATGACCCATTTGACGATGGTCCCTCATGTTCCGACTATTTCCACCAGTAGAGTGGTGGTTAGCAAAGATCCCATTGGTACACCACTATCATCTAGGCCTTCTTAATCACTTCCCCTTAGGTACAAAGAATTGAATTATTTCATTGTCAATACTACCCAAGTTATACCCAGAAGTTCTATACCTATACAACAACCCGGAGGGACCGGTCTTGGTGGCTCTAATCCATTAAGCGGAATCGGTTAGTCGGTTATGTTTGGTTCCTGACTTCCAGTAACTCCACCTCATGCTGTGGGGTAACCTTCTTTTGGAGGACAACCTCCTTTCAGAGGGAAACCTTCGTTTGGGGGGAAACCTCCCTTCGGAGGGAAACCTCCGTTCGGAGGGAAACCTCCCTTTGGGGGGAAACAACCTCATGCTGGGGGGAAACCTCCTTTCGGAGGACAACCTCAATTTGGAGGGAAGTCTCAAGATAGGACCCATCATCAACCTTATGGATAGAACATGTCTACAATGCCCAATCCATGGAACATCCATTTCTCGGGAAATCCATAGTTCTCTTGGGGACATAATCCTCAAGGTCTACAACAACCTCCTCTTTCTCAAGGAACTAATATATATTCTCCTTATGGACAAAGTGTTTACCCCACATATGGTAAAACACCAAATCCAACTTATAATCCTCAAAACCCATCTGGTTATCCTCCGCTCACACATGTTTCTCAAACCCCCTCAAATTCTGTGTATTCTGGTCAGCAACAACCCTATGTAGGAGGACCCACTAGTTACAATTATCCACCTAACCTACTGTCCAATCCTACTGGTGTCCCTATGCCACACCAGTATCACCCACAAGTTAACCAACAACTACCATTTCTTGCTACTCTGGATCTCCAAGACTTTTCTTGTTAACCAATGATCCTATATTACATTACCCTTTCTGGCCAATGATTCTAGCTAAACTCCCTTCTGATATTCCGAAATTTGACGGAAAAGATGGAGAAGACCCAAATAATCATGTAATGAATTTCCATTTATGGTGTTCATGAAACTCCTTAATGGATGACTCCATATGTTTGCGTCTTTTCCATCGAACACTTACGGGCTTAGTAACCAAGTGGTATATAGAGCTACCGCGTGGTTCTTTCCAAGACTTCAACTCCCTTTCCATGTCCTTCCTCGCACACTTTCAACTACCCATTCGATACAAGACGGGTATTGAACTCTTGAATTATCTTCGTCAGACTAACTCCATGCACATATCTGACCATATTCATGAGTGGAGACGATGACGAAGGTTGATCAAAGAGGTCATTCCTAACCAATTATTGGAAAAATGGTTTACCAAATCACTTTTACCCATGATTGCTCGTGATTTCTCTATGGGTGGTGTAGTTACCGAAGAATAAGCCATTTCCTGAGCCCAGTACTTAGATTTTGTTTATTCCCAGTCTGGTAATTTATATGAGTTGATTCCCAATGCTTCTCGTGCCACTAATGATCCATCCAAACCTTCATCCTCATCACATGTGGATGGCATTATTGGTTCCATCAAGACTCAATCTACATCCCAGTTGACTGGAGTTGCACCTTGATCTACTTCGACGTCTACTCCTAGTTCAATCGCACCCTCTACCTCCTCTCATACCCAAATCTCTGAGGTGAATGCAGTTGAGTCTTCCCCTTCACAGAAAAATGGAGGTAATAAAAAGGAAAAGAACAAAAAAAAAGAATAATAATAATGAACAACCTAAAGCTCAAAACCCACCACATGTTAACGAAAAGCAACCATAGCAGAAACCGAAGTTCCCTCGTCTCATTTGTGGTGACGATCGCTACACCCAAGACTGTCCACATCGTGATGAAGTGGCCAAACTTTTAAATTGAAATTCCCAACCCGATGTGCTTACATAGCCTTTTCCTCATCAATATTCAATGGTTGCTCAAACCCCCTCTTTCGGGGGCAGTACCAGCTACCCTTCTCATGATGAAGCCTCCACAAATTCTCACATTTTATGTTTAGTGGCATTGATTTAACAACTCACTCTACAACTTATGACACTCAAGTTAAACCCGATAAAGAAAAAGTTTGTAACGGTTCATCACCGGATCCTTCTCCTCCGACCGTTAGTTCTCCTTTCGTTAGTTATCCATATGGATATCTACATATCGAGAAGCCTTATTATGATTCTATATTATGCCCTCCCAAGAGTACCATCCATAAATCTACTTTCAATCCTAGTTCACGAGATGCCCAAAACTACAACATCGTTGAAGATTTGGCTCAAGCCCCGTGTGATATGTATGCTCTAGAAGTTCCACAACACTGTCCGAGTCAATGTAGAACACTCTTGGCTACCATCGATGCTTTTTATCTCGATTCATCTAATAACATCATGTTTAATATGGACAATTTCAAATCATGAATCTCTCACCAACTCACATTTCATATTGATGTTGTGGTTCATAATCAAGACATCCATTACACTAAATTAGGTGAGGGAGCTTCTACTTGTGTCATGTCTTTATCCTGTTGGAAAGGGATGAAATCCCCTGCACTTAATCAATCCCCCACTATGTTATGAGCATTTGACGGGTGAGTTTTTCACCCTCATGGACTATTATAGTCCTTAGCCATCCAGTTAGGCAGAAAAATTGTTGATGTCAAGGTGGTCGATGCACCCATCGATTACAACCTTTTACTTGGAAGAAGTTGGTTCTATGCCATGAATGTCGTGGATTCTTTAGTGTTTCGATGTGTGCAATTTCCTCATCAAGGTAAAATCATCACCATCGATCAGTTAGATTATTGTACACCTAATGCTCGCACTCCTGCTAACAACAATATTCCCTTTTTGGGAGATCACAAGATCATGTATGAAAGCATTGGTGTTGGCTTGTTGAAAGACTCCAACCTTATGGGTACGTTCCCTACACCACTTCCACCCACTACACATCATATTGCCACCATCAATATGATTTCAACTACGGTTTACCAATCCTTGGAATCATTTGACCCTTGGGTTGTACCTAGTCCGTTGGAATTCGATGCACCAGGTGACAGCATGTCACTTAGTCCAGCCGAAACCTCATACGTTGCCATCCAATCTACTTCTCCCTCCTCGTATGACCAACATATCTTGGAACCTGACACTTATTCGATGCCATCGTGGTTAATTTCCTTGTCGTCTGCGTTCGACTACATTTCCCAAATTTTTCCTTCCGTTGAATCTATAATGGAAATACTTAGCATTGACGATGTACCTTGGGATGATAGCCATCATCGATCCTATTTTATTCCACCTCTCAAAGAAATTCAAGAAGACATACTTTCCTTCTTCCCTCCTAATGTTGTCGATTTTCTGCAATCTCCCATCCTCACATAAGATACTCTTTCTGAGGGGAATTTGGGCAACATTTCATCTATGATCGTTATTGATATTTTGATCAAGGAAGGTGTCATGGAAAACATTAACCTTGGTGCTAATTGTTGGCTTGAGGAAGTGGTCTCTTATACTTCTTTGTTTAAAGAATTTTGTGATGTCTTCTCGTGTAGATACGAAGAGATGCAAGGGATTGATCCATAGATTGTTGTGCACGAGATTAAAACCTACCCAGATATTAAGCATGTTCGACAAAAAATCCACCCGGTCCATCCTAAGAAGACCGTGTCCATTAAGGCAGAGGTTGAAAATTTATTGAAATCTGGCTTCATTTATCCTGTCCCCTTGACAGAATGGGTTTTCAACATCATTCTGGTTACTAAGAAACAGGGGACCATTCACATCTATGTTGATTATAGGGATCTTAACAAGGCTTGTCCGAAAGACAACTACCCCACACCCTCCATCGACCAGATTATTGATAATTGCACTGGTAGCGTAATTTTCTCTTTTATGGATGGTTTCTTAGGGTATTACCAGATATACATCTTACCTACTTATCAACATAAGACAACCTACATCTTCCCGTGGGGAACTTTCGCCTATCGGAAGCTACCATTTGGCCTTAAAAATGTTGGTGCTACATTCCAGCGAGCCATGTCCTATGCTTTCCACAATATCAAACATATTGCGGAATCTTACCTCGACGACTTACCGACCCACTCATCTAGTCGATCCGACCATTTCGGTCATCTATGGGATATTTTTCTTCGATTTCGGTTCTACCGCATTTGTTTGAACCCACATAAGTGTATTTTTGTTGTCAAATCAGGCCGACTCTTCGAATTTGTTGTCTCCAAGGACGGGATTCAAGTGGATCCCTTAAAGATTCGAGTTATCCTAGCTTTAACCCCACCTAATAACTTGCAACAACTCCAAAGTTTGCAGGGAAAAGCAAAATTTCTTCACCGTTTTATTTGTAACTATGCTGAGATCACTAAAGGATTTATGCAATTGTTGCAGAAAGATGCCCCTTTCATCTGGGATGAAACTTCTCAATGATCGTTTGATGATCTTAAGAATGCACTAACCCACACTCCTTTGTTTCATTGTCCAGACTATACAAAGGATTATATCCTTTACTTATCAACCTCTACTTCCACTATTTCCATCGTATTCGTTCAAGAGGATTCATTCGGTAAAGAACATGTGATTTATTATTTGAGCAAGAGTCTATCTGGACCCAAACTCCATTATTCACATGTTGAGAAGTTGGCTCTGGCAGTCGTCATCGCTGTCCAGATATTTTGTCACTACATTTTGCTATGAACCACCACAGTTATTGCGGACTCCAAACGCATGTATCACATTCTGACACGCCAGGTGCTAAAAGGGAAAATACTCTAAATGGATCATCATCCTTCAAGAATTCAATCTTGAATTTGCTAAGTCCAAATTAAATGGTCCTTGGTGTTTGCAGAACTCATTTGTGATTTTCCCCATGTTGATGAAGATACTAAGCCTAGATATTCTCTTCCTGATGAATCTTTATTCCTCATTAGTGTTTCTAATCCTTGGTATGGAGACATCATCCTCTATCTCCAGACCCAACGTTTTCATCCCGATATCTCTCGTGAAGAACGTTGTCGTATTCACCACCATTCTCATCGTTACCTTATTATCGACGACACTTTATATCGTTGTGGCATTGACACTATCCTGCAATGATGTCTAAATCATGAAGAGGATGAACGTGTCCCCAATGATTGTCACCTTGCAACCTGTGGCTATCACCTTTATGGGATGGCTACAGCCCGGAAAATATTACGTGTCAGTTACTTTTGGCCCTCCATATTTAAAGATTGTATTGAGGCCATCAAAAAGTGCCCACCCTACCAAGTTTTTCAAAACAAGTCATGCACCCACCCTGCTCTATTGCACCCCATTACTGCCATCGGCCCCTTTGCCAAATGGGGCATTGATTTCATGCAGTGTAATCCTTCCTCAGTTCGGGGGAATGGTTATATAATCGTCATCGTCGATTACTTTAAAAAATGGACTGAGGCTATGCCTACCTTTCTGAATGATGGTCATAATACAACCCTTTTCTTTTTCAATCACATCATCACTTGCTTTGGTGTTCCACAAGCCATTGTCACTGATCATGGTTCACATTTTAAAAAACAGATGATGAGTGAGTTTCATACCAAGTTGGGTTTTCACCATGAGAACTCATCCTCATATTATCCTTGAGCTAATGGACAAGTTGAAGCTATCAACAAGGTCCTAAAAACTATGATCCAATGGATGGTCGGGGAAAACAAGACATCTTGGCATTTACAACTCTTCTCCTCTCTCTGGGATTATCGGACCTCGGTAAAAACTTCTACTGGATTCACTCCCTTCCAGCTAGTATATGGAATTGAAGCTATTTTACCAATCGAGTGTGAAATTCCTTCGCTAAAACTCAAAGTAGAACTCCTGCCCCACACTTTTGTTGAAGAAGAAAGTTTCTTACATTTGACTAAGCTTAACGAAACACGTTGTGATGTTTCTCTCATCAATGAGAAATACCAAAAGTGAATAAAAAATCAATATGACAAGTCCATCCATCCTCACACTTTTGCAGAAGGATACCTAGTCCTTGTTTATGACCAGGCTCATGACAAGTTAGGGATAGAGAAGATAGAACCTCTATGGCATGGTCCTTACATTATGAAATGTGTTCTACATAGAGGTGCCTACAAGTTATTTGATTATGATAGAATTTCCCTGGGTGAGCCCTGGAATGGGATTTACCTTAAGAAGTAATATGCCTAGGACATCTAGCATATGTGCTTTGTACACTATTGTATTTTTATTTTGGTGTGTCTTTTTTATCTTGTGTGCATGAGTTTTTCCTTAGCCACTTATACTGTGTCTTGTGTTTGTGTGCACAGATGACATCCTCCTTTTCTATCTTTGTCAGGTTTGTGGATGGCGTTAGTAAACATACTCAGAACATTGCTTATGAAACTTGGGTCATTTACCATGTTGACGATTTGGTGAGTTCATGAGGTATTTGCTTAGGGTCGACAACTAATAACATGGAAGAATATCATGTTGTCATCAGAATTTTAACCAAATCCTTTTCCCTAGGTGTTTCTCATATGATCATCAAACTTGACTCTCAACTCGTAGTATGTCAGCTCAATCAAGTCTATGTTATTCACAATCCTATCCTACTATGTCTCCATCTACGAGTTCATGTCTTGAAAGAATGTTTGATTTTATCGAATACAGGCACATACCAAGATAACTCAACATGATTTCAGATTCGTTAGCTAATTACATCATGGATAGGTATCTCACACATAGATGAATTTTTCATAAAGGAAATAAATCAAACCATATATCATGTAAATTAAAACGCATCACATCAAAGACATCATTATTTGAAAATTATGTAAATACTCATAAATGTATATATATACGACGTAATTGAAAATGTTTGATTACATCAAAATGGTACATAGATAGGAAAAATGTGGGTCCTCAAACCCATAAGCATCGTCACACAGACTATACAATCGCTAGCAAGACCTCTAATATTCATGCATTACATTATGCTTTGAGTAACATATCACTGCATGGGCTACTCACCTCAGTAGAGAGTTAAGACTCTCAGACACTCCCACAGTGTGTCTCTGTAGATGTAGTGGCACTTCCTGCCTCTTGAGAGGAGGGATACCTGTCGTAAGGCCTTGGAGGTTTCTTTCAACTTCCTGGAGCCCTCCTATTGCTACCCCCTGATCTACTACAATCTGAGCATCTACGCGATGCCCCAATGCCAACATATCTGCCAGATGTGTTGCTCCCCTATCTACATGATGAAATGGTACGTCTTTTAAAGACTCTTCTATGTACCCAAAAAAATAATATAATGTTTTTAAAATCAAAAAACACTTGACAATATCATTTTTGGTTTCTCACCTGACGCATCCCAATCCTCTCCTACTGGAATAACCAAGTCCATGCTTCCCTGGAAATCCACTCTGGCATATGAGAAGTCTTCTATCACTATCAATTGGAGTCTCAGCCAAGTGAAGAAATCATCGGTGACTTTGAACTCTGAATCTGAGCCTAGTCTCGGAGAGAGGCTAGTCCACCACTCCATACGTGGTTCTCCCATTAGTCATATTACTAATGTAATTTGAGGTTTCTGTTAGCTCCCAAAATGAAACCATCCTTTTGGTCGACTTTTGTGGTGGATAACATGGCTATCGGTAGTTTCCTCATTTCATTTTAGAGTTTTTATAGCTGCAAAACTTAGGTTCTGATTTTTGTATTAGAAAATAATATGACCCATAAAGGTCTTCTTTTCAAAATTTTCATAATTCACTTTCAACAGCTAACGTATGTCCAAAAGATGAGTGTTAGTTGTGGAAAGTGGCGACTTTCAGCAGCTAAGGAGCGGTTTTCATAGGTCCGTGCACTGGTGAAAGCGTCGAACTCCAAATTATCCAAAGAAGCAGGGTCATGGGTCGTGCGATTTTGAAAGTGAAGACTTTCCGCAGCTATGGAGTGGTTTTTACAAGGTCGTGCGCTGGTGAAAGTGAAAACTTTCCGCAGCTAAGGAGCGGTTTTTACAAGGTTGTGCGCTGTTGAAAGTGAATACTTTCCACAGCTAAGGAGAAGTTCTTAAAAGGTCACGCGCTGAGGAAAGTGAAGACTTTCAACAGCTAACGTGGGTTTTCCACAGGATCATGCACTGTTGAAAGCGGTAAGTATGAACAGCTAACAGGGGCGTTTTCCACGGGCCGTTGGCTGAAGAAAGCGGAAATCACGTGCGTGATATCCACGTTTCTAAAAGAAAATGATGATATGATCATCCCACGTCATGCAAATCCAAATCATGTGCTGATGAGAGTGGGTAATGATGGAAATTCAATTTTGCATGTCAAAGTAGGATCACGATACAGATCCTATCCAGTGACGCATGCTACACACTCATGGCTCCGGAAATGGAAATTTTGAATTCAGTAACTCAGGTACAGAGGCTATACCGCCAGACTGACAACATCAAGTCAAATCATCGCTTCCATGTAATACATTGTTCACGAAGGTTTGTAAATTTTCTAATGTTTCAAAATAGAGCCTACTCCTGAAGTGCTTTCAACAACACAGAACCTCGACTCGACCAATAGTTGCAGGGGTTACAAATTGTCGGGATCTTCGAGTTATATAATGGTGAGGAAACGCAGTGGTTCTCTACTCAGGAGAGAGTTGGATAGCATGTCCTTTTTATAGACACACCCCAAAGTCCAGAGACATTTTTCAAACGCAGGGTGTATTGAATTCGTTGAGAGGTTGCAAATTGGTTGCCACCAGTCTACGACAGAAGTTTTTGCCAAGACTTTCGATGGGAACAAAGCTCATGTTAGGTCCATGGAAATTAGAGTGGATGAAGTTGTCATTGCCACAACTACAAGCCTACCAAGAACCGGTCAGAGATGGTTTAAAAACACTGCTCCCAAAAATTTGGATTTCAGAGCTTATTTGAAAGAGGGGTACAAGCACAAGGCATGGAAAAAAGGTATGCTGGTTTCCTATCTAGAAGAAGAATGGTAGGAGTTGTTTAAAGGCATCCAATTGTACATTACTTCAGAGGGAAGGTATGATAAGGTTATGATGTATCACATCAAACTCCTGGACCATTTCATACGCAAGACTCCCCTTAATTTACCTTTTTTCCTACATAAAAGTTTGACTAAGGTTTGCAAGAAGATTAGGGCTCAACCCTTGAGCATAAAAAGTACTCTATGCCACTTTGGCCTCATAAAATTAATCATCCTAGAGGAATTGAAATAGCAGGGAAGGAGATGGGATCATTTTTTATTCTGGGAAGGGTTTGAAACACAGACCCAGCTGGAAAATGAACCAGGGAAAGCTTCAAAGAAACAGTCTTCTCCTCAAAGTAGTTCAAGAAAAAGAAGGACCCTGCCAGGACCTCCAGAAGACAAAATTTCTGGAGTGAAGCCCTGCAGGTCGAAGAAAAGGTTAAACTTTGAGCATACCACAGAGCAGACCACAGAGAAAATCACAAAGCGTCCTACAGAGCAGAGTACAGGGAAGAATATATTAAAATTTCCCTATTCAGATTTAGAATCAGAGCAGCAAGATCAATGCCCTGTCACTGAGAATCCTGAGCAATCAACTGAGTGTGCACAAAACTATGAGACCTTCACTCATACAGAAGAGGGAGAAACATCAAAAAGATCCAAATCAAAGAAGTCTCAGAAGATCAAGCATCTGAAAGAGGTAATTTCCCAACAAGAGGTTTTGGAAAGGGTAATTAAAGAAAGGTATAAGAAGTTGTCTGAGAACTTTGAAAAAACCAATAATGCATTTGAGAGATTGGCTAGGGAAAGTGTTAAAGACAAGAAAAGAAAGAAAAAACTCACCAAAGATTACAATAGCCTGTGGTGGCTTGCCAAACGCCTTAAAAGGTAGATAAGAAGGTTAAAACAAAAACGAAGGCAAAAATCTCATCCAGATCTGAAGGTTCTCGCTCAAGTCGTCGTTAATATGCAAGGTGAGAAATCGGAGACACACTGAGTTTTGATGAAATCAAAATTTTGGAGGTGAAAACTCGTTTTGAGCACAATCGGGGCTTTCACCAGTGCAAAGCGATATTTTATGACCCGTTAGTTGTGGAAAGTGGTGACTTTCAATAGCTAACCCGCGAAAAATTAAACGAGTTGGTTGTTGAAAGCTGGAAAAGTATTTTTTGAAGCCAAGAACAAAACAGATCATTTTGAACAGGTTATGAAGGAATTCCAGAGTATCAATAGACTATCAGATCGCATGCAAAGGGTTCAACATCAGAGATTCGAGAGAATTTTGGCAACCACATGCAAAACCATTTCCTCAAAAATCGACCATGAACGTTGGGGAGATCCAACTGTCAAGACAGGTGTCCTACCATTCTTCACCACATTGCAGATACCAGGAGATGAAGGATGCAGATGGCGAATTTTGGAGGTTGAAGACAGTTCGGTTTCTAAGTTTAGTTGTTAAGACTTTATTTTCAAGTTGTTTAGATAGAATTGAATTGTTTTTATTAAATACAGATCCATGTTTTTAGGATCTGTAAAACTATTTGTAAGAGGCTATAAATGCCTATTTTTGATATGAAACAGGGGTTCAAACTGAGAGAATTTTTATGCCATTGTATAGACTCTTTTTACAGAAATAAAGTGGAGTTTCCTTTCGTTTGCAATACCAGAATTGTCCATCTTTTCATTTTCTGTACTTTACTTTCAGTTTATTTCAGTTCATAAAGACTGTTACCTCTTTATTGAACTCATAGGCTTGAAATTAAAGGATTCCTTGTTGTCTTGTATTAGGCCCTACTTTCATTTGTATTGGCAAATCAAGACTAGTATTCTCCATCCTCTCTTTCAATTATTTGATC
>SNQJ01S0026472.1:45477-62814 GCA_010110895.2 Picea sitchensis | reverse complement strand
TAATGGTCCTATCTACCTGCACTAAATCTACTCTCTCTGCATTAAATCTAATAAGTGTCTCTGCTGTACAAGGACGAGAGCTTATCTACTCGCGGCCTATTTCAGTATACAAGTACGCCTAAATATGGAGGCTTTTATATAAACGGCGGCGCTCATCAAAATGGTTAAAACCGTGATGCTGGCGTCATCCTGCGGTCTTTTCCTTTCTCTAAATGCAGCCTCGAGTAACGAGGTGCGGATGCTCCTGCATCACTACTGCAGATTATGTTTTCATCCTTGTTTCAAGACCTGTCACTTGGGTCTGTAAGAAACAATAGGAAATTTCTCTTTCTTCAAGAGAAGAAGAGTACCAAGCAATTATTAATACAAGTCAAGAAGCCTTGTGGCTTCGATAGATCCTTTCAGAGTTCGAATTCCACTAGAAACATTTGACCACGCTTTGGTGCAAAAATCATAGTGTCATCAATATTTCCAAAGACCTAGTTCAACATCAACAAATCAAACACATTGAGCTACACATTCACTTTATTAGAAATCTCATTCATGATCGATTTATTGAAGTGATATTTTTCCCTACAGATGATCAAGTTGCAAACATTTTCACAAAGTCTCTTACAGAGGAGAAGTTTCCAAACTTTGATATATGTTAGGAGTTCAGGAAGTTTCCATTAAGGGGTTATATGCTCTAATGTCTCCTTCCTTCTCCTATTGTGTCTCCTTTGTAAATCCTTCAATCCTATCCCAATTTATTCTTAAGGGGGGATGTTAGAATATTTAGACACTTAGGAGTTAGTTAAGATAAACTTGGTCTAATGTGTCATTAGGTAAAAGTGTGTTTCTTAATATTTTTCTTTAGTATGCATTTGTATTAGGTATTCCGACATCCACGATAAGTTTCCAACATAGAGTGATATGACATATCATATTCTCCTCTATCTTAGTGACTACATTTATCCATGTCTTAACACCTGATTATTCCATGATATTTATTTGTGTCTCAGTCCTCTCAATTGGCACTCTAATTTTCCAGCGAAGCACCATGTCCAACCCATTGTTGTTCTATCCCTCTTGATTTTGTATCTAAGCACTTATGATTGGACCTTATAACCTTAGACTATTTGCTGAATAAAATGGTTTGTACTATCTGCTTGCACTAATATCTATCCGCTCATGGAGGGTCATTTGTCAATGATCAATTGTGAGAAACTATCTTGTAAATTTCTCTGTAATATTTTCATTTGCATTAATAAATTTCTCCAAGTGTCCACATTGGTTGGGGCCACGGATGTTTCCACAATTGACTCCGAACAATAATCATGTGATGGATGGTCAGGATCCGATCTTTCTATGGTTCTGATTGATGATCCAAATATTCCTTCGAGGTCCTCTAACACCCTCTCATTTGGTAACTCTAATGTTATGCCCACCGATTAAGGGTCGATCTCTAATCGTGGTGCCATTTCAATGATTGTGATTCATATTTTCTAAAAATACTGAGTTTCCACACGACAACATCCTGAAACTCGAGACTTGAACATTTTTCGAGGGTTATTCCAAAGCTATCCTTTGGTTACTAGCCTGGATTCAACTTCGCAACTCAGGCATTCTCTGAGATCCCTCCTTTGGGTTTTTCTCAGACCTCTTGGGATCTCACCTTTTCTCTAAAATGAGCGAGATTATTCTCTCCCAAGATGTTTTTCTATAGGTTCCAAACCAAAATAAATAGAATATATATTCTTGTGCATGCATGCATAATTATCCATTTACATAACATAACAATTAGAATTCAACACTAGTCTATTTAATAGACAAACATGTTAAATCCACATTATTCTGTTGATTGCACAAACTTTCCAAAATACACCTTTTACAGTATGGGAACATGCACATAATGTCAAGTTCATCCCAGTTATACCAGAATATCTATCATAGAAAGCATTCACAGGGTACAGTTATTTGTTTTGTTCCAACATTGCTTCAAATACACATACTTGCAATGGCACAACCAATCCATTCATCAACATCATACACATCCATGAATAAAATAATGGGCAGTTCATCCTTAAATTATAGTTCAATTACACAGGGTATGGAAATACTTATCTACTATAGTTTATAGTTGACCAACTGACTATGGGTGTTCACCTTTCCACCCAACTGTAGGCTCAGATGCATTCACTTTTATCATTCTGGCCACCCCTGTGCCAAGCCATGATACCACTAGGGAATCTCTCTTAGGTTCTCAGTAATATTTGAAGGTCACTCTTATTCACTCTACTCTTGGTATATATTTTCCTTATACCCACCTAGCCCAGGCCTCTTCGAGGTTTATCATATGCCTTCCCAGCATCAAGCTCACAAGCTTCTTAGCTCAGGTTGGGTTTTCTATTTTCTAAGATACAAGGTTCATAGCTCAAGCTCTTTCAGCTACTATGTTGTTACACACTCGCCTTGCTTCTTCTCCAATTTAGATCTCTCTCTAGTTCTCTCTCTATGCATATCCAAGTTGCATGCATCCTTCCTCCTCCTTCTCAGATATCAGACCCCTTTTTACCCTTTTCCCTCCTATTGTCTCTTCAGTTATGCCCTCGAAGGATATCGAACTATCCTTCTTCCTTCTGTCATAAGGAACTCATGGGTCAATCTAGCTACAAAAAATGTTACTATGTGGTACCTCTAACAGGAAGCTCTTGCCATCCTAGCTAGATTTCCCATACCTGCATTCATGGGGGTTGTTGGTTGTTCAACTACCAACCTCCCTTACTAACTAATGTGTATTGAAATCATGGCTAAGGGAATTGATCTAAATAAGTCTTGATGTCCTTTAGTTTAATAGGGCCTCATCTCATTCCACTAGTGATATCATGGCTAGTACTTTAAGGCTTCACCCATCAATCCACTATCATCATTTACAATTAAACAATAATGCATTTAYAATATTTGCAATCCATTGCATGAMAATCATAATTTATGATTAATTACAGGMTGGGGAAATAGGGGTGTTACACTCACCATATGCTAATATAGTAGGAACATTGATGTTTGTGATTAAATGTTCAAGACTAAATATTTCACATGTGTTTCACATGTAGTTGGTGTTGTCATTGAACACATGGAAAAACTAGGTAAAGAGCATTGGAAATGGGTGCTTCGGTATCTTAGACATACAAGTATGACATATAGTGTTTGTAGTGATTTAGTATATGGTTATGTTGACTCAAAGGAAGGTAGTGGTCCATACTGGAGTAAACTATGTAGACATTTTCATGCAACTATTATTGTTAGAGAAGCTATAGTGGTGTTAGGATTCTCTTGGCTTGCAAATAAGGTGATGAATGAAAGTGGGAAAGGTATCAAGTAAATTGTTGTCAAGGTGGATATTATTGAATATGTGACAACACATCCCGATTGTTACAACTCGTTTCCTCTCCCTCAGAAACAACTGTGGTTTCCCAAGTGATTGGTGTTTCATATCCATGTAACAACTTGTGAAATGTTTGTTTAAATGAGAATCCCTTGAGGTTCTTTGGGTATTGTAAACCTTGTTTTCTTCACCGGTTTGATAGAAGTAATAAAGATGATTTTCTTCCATTTATTTGTTGTTTGTTTTTATCATTTTCTTTGTCCATAAAATTCACTAATAATAGGCCCATTAACTCTCTCATTGTAGGCTCAGTTCTCAACACAAAAACCCATTAAATCCCAATTTGAAGATAGTAAAATTACATATTTGCATTGTTGACATTGCAACTACGAAATTCAGATAAAAAGCTCGGAAGAAAACCGTTTAAAATTGATAGAGGTGGTTTGAGTGCATGTGGTCTGAAACAGGGGTGGTTTTTGATAACCTCTAATCAAAACACATGCTTTGAGGTCACTAGGTCAGAATCTGATGGAAGAAAATTATTTGTTTCACTTCAACTGGTGTGATTCAAGGTTTTGTAAAATTATGGGTGGAGAAGGCTAAAGGCTATGTGAGCATGTTGAACCATGAAAAAAATAGTTTTCATGTAGAATCATGAGCAAGATACAAATATCCACTAGAATTATGCCAAAAGGAAGAGGTCCATACATAGAGAGTATTCAATATTCGATATTATTGATTTAAGGTATTCGGTTTTAAAGGTTTGGGTAGAAATTCTACAAATACGGATTGACTCATGAAATCTTAATAGCAAGCGAAGTCAAGAAAGTAACCATGTCGATATGTAGGCAACCATTTTCTTTTTCTCATCTCCTGTTCCCATTTTTTGGTGGTATTTAGATAAAATATGAGAGATGAGACATTGTTACACACACAAATAAAATTCTATTGAATAATTCAAATGATTTACAATAGATTGCGACTTCATTATATAGAGTTTACAAGTTCTTATCATATCTAAATTATTACCAATATAGAAGGAGAGGTTGAGAGAATCTCTCAACCACACACCTAAATAGGATCTAAGATCTCTTTTAGATCTAATGAACTCCTAAATAACAAAAAAAATCGCTCAAGTAATTACGCCGAAAGGCGTACACCTATTGACAATGGGCACATTTAATAGGTTTTTAGTTCTTAATACATTTTCTATGGAAAAGATTAAATATGCCTAGAATATTCTTAGTCGTCAAAATAAATGAATGGCTCTGATTTCAACCATTAACTTTCGGGTTGTTATAAAGACATTCGTTTATATGTTTACTTTTTTACATTTATCTAATCCTGTTTAAAAATTATTGTGTTCACTAACTTATTGCCACGTCTACGTGATTATAAAAGATTAAGGTATTGGCACATAGATAAAAGTGGAGCACAATCGTTTAATTTACACATTTCATTAATTTGAACGCAGTGTGGTTTAATTTACGGGTTTTAGTTTCATAACGTGAGCTGTGGTAATGTCGAATGCCATGTTTATCTTGGCGTTTCATGTTTCTGCTGACGAACATTTGGCGTTTCATGTTTATGCTGGCGGACGTTTGGTGGCCACGTTTCCATAACGTTTTTTTATGGCCACCTTTATGTGCAGTCAAATCATCTGCTTCGGGGATTTAAATTATGGACTGGCATTACCAAATGCCTGAATAACTATGTCATTGATCAAAAAGAAGATTGAAAGGCCATACTCGAATGTGATCAGGTAATTAATCAATTATTTGCAGCAAATTACTTAAAAATCAATCCTCTATAAAGCCAAGTTTTATAATCCGTCAAGCCTATCCATGTAAAACCTGTTTTACTTTTGTGCAAATATTATGCAGCTGAAAATGGAGCAAGCAACTGGACATTTATTTGAAGGATGGGAGGAAGGTTTCGTAGCCTTCACTCCCATGTACAAATATGTTGTGAATTCTGATGAGTACTCTGCATTTATCAAAAACAAATCCGGACACATTCGCCTTAATATTTCTTGGTATATGTGCACACAATTGAATCCTCTTCGGCTTTAAGAATATTTCCTAATGATCTGACTATTAATTGCAGGTGTGATCGTATACTCTTGTTTGGTAAGGGGTTGAAGAAACTTTCCTATACGAGGGGGAATGCAGGCTTTCTTATCATAAACCAATCGCAACAGTATTTTTGGTTGATGTCCAGGTTTTAGTTAGCCATCAAAGAATCCATAAAAGTTCTAGAATTGGATCACTGTCCCAAGATACCTTCTAAAATAGAGAGAGCTTAATCTGAACCGCAACAGGAGGGAGAACTATCACAGATCCATATTCAACCTGCATCTATCGCGTACCTTTTTCCAATCTCAGATCCTGGCTTGGAACTCACGGCTGGAGATATGAGGCATTAAACCGTAATCTGTCCAGGATTCAATGTATTTTTATACTTTAGGTTGAACCACCAGTAATATTTTCTTATAGCTACATGATTACCTGTAAAAGGGTATATGATTACTTTAAGTCTATGTGTATCTCAGTTGCATGCAACATCTTATTGTATATTTAAGCAGAACCAAAGCGGGTCGTCTAAGTAAAAAGGAAGAAAATTCCATAAATTTCATGTTCTTCACGTTAAGTGTTTTTTAAAATAGAAAAATCAGAAAATTTTGTGATCATTATCGCTTAATGTAAAGAAACATGCTAAGTTAAAAAAATAAAAAAAAATTATTTAAGCATTTTTTAATTTTGTCAAAATCTCCAATAATAATTATTGGAATATCCGATATCATATTTTAAAAAATATTATTTCAGTGTTTTTTTAATGTGGGCAAAATCTCTAATAATAATTATTGGAATGTCACATATCATATTTTAAAAAATATTATTTCAGTGTTTTTTTAACTTGGTCAAAATCTCCAATAATAATTAATAATTATTGGAATTTCATATCATATTTTTAATTTGGTCAAAATTTTATAATAAAATTATTGGAATTTCATATCATATTTTTAATTTGGTCAAAACTTTATAATAAAATTATTGGAATTTCATATCATATTTTATTTGGTCAAAATTTTATTATAATTGGAATAGTAGATATCATATTAAAAAATGTTAAATTAATTAATTTATTTGAAAATATAATTTTAATAATACAAAAATTATAATATTATATTAGCAAAAATTATAATATCATAATATATTATATCAGCAAAACATGGATATGGATAAAAGTAGAGCTTGCTTTCTTAAAATTATATTATTTTTAATTAATATGAGAGTAAATTCCATTTTATAACACATTTTAAAAATTAAAAATATCAGAGATCAATCATTCACCATTGGTGAAAAGGTAAATGAAAATCCGGGTAAATGAAAATCTGGTTGTTATAGCAAGTGTTTTAGCGCTTTTTTAAAGATTTATAGACATTGAATAACATATTAAAATCTATTGATATTACTTAGATATTATTTTTAAACTATTATTGTAATAAATTTCTTCAAAATTAAAAATTATAGTAATTTTAAAATTACAATAGTAATGAATAGTAATGGATCTTAAAAGTACTCTTAAACTTGGAGGTAGATAAGGATCTTGTTATTATCGCTACCATTTTTTGAAGTTTTATAGACATCCGATATCATATTATCGTTAATATTACTTTTAAAAAGTTGTTGTAATAATTACTTTTATTATTAAAGACTACATAATATTATGTATATATGAAAATTACATCATATAATTGACTACAATTATTGTCTAATAAAAATAAATATTAATTATTTGATTACAATATTAATATTAATTATTTTAATTATTACAATATTAATATTAATATTTTTCACAAAGGAAATATTGTTAGATTTTTTTTAAAAGCTTCACCAAAGTTTTCTTTTTGTAATGTGTGGGACACAAACCAACATTTTCATGCAATGAACATGCCACTGACGTTGCAATATGAAGAACAAAACAAGATGTTACAACGTGACGAACATAGTAATGTTGTGTTGTGTTGAACATACTAACGTTAGATAATGACGAACATAGTAACGTTGCAATCTAACGAACATAATAATGTTGCAATGTGATGAACATAAATTGACATCGTAATGTGATGAACATAGGCATGCCATTGTAACATAAACAAACATTGCACTCTAGTGCACGCCATCTTATCATTGCAATGCGATGACCATTTCCTCATGATGCAATGTGATGCACTTATTCTAACGTCACAATGTGACAAGCAATTCCAAACATCACATTGTGTCGAACAAATTTAGTTATGTATCTACCAAAGATATTAACATCGCAATGTGATGAACATGTTAAAGTCACAATGTGACGAACATAGTAACATTTCAATCTACCAAACATAGTAATGTCGCAATGTGATGAACATAGGCATGTCATCGTTATGTGGATAGTAACGTCACAATGCAACAAACATAAAAAAAAGGTTGAAATGTGTCCCACATCACCCTGTCATTGTAATATGATGAACATTTCCTCGCATTGCAATGTGATGTACATATCCTAGCATCACAATTTGACAAAACTTCCAAACATTGCAATGTGACAATGATATACATACATCATAATGTGACAAACATTTCCAAATGTCGCATTGTCTAGAACATATATGGATGTGGATAGGCATGTCATCGCATTGTGTCACACATCATCTTATCGTAACAATGTGATGAACATTTCACGATGTTGCATTATGACACACTTATTGCAATGTCACAATGTGACACAAATTTTCAAATGTTGCAATGTGTTGAACATAGTAATGTTGAAATCTACCAAACATAGTAAATTTGCACTGTTAACACATAACATTGCAATGTGATGAAAATATAGTGTTTTAATATGATGAACATAGTAACGTCGCAATGTTACGAACATAGTAACATTGCAATCTACGAAACATAGTAGCGTCGCAATCTGACGAAAATAGGCATGTCGTCCCAATGTGGATAGTAGTGTTTCAATGTGTCAAACATAAATACATGTCGCAATGTGTCCCACATCACCCTATCATTGCAATATGACAAATATTTCCTCACGTTGCAATGTGACGCACATATTGTGACGTCCCAATGTGACAAAAACTTCCAAACATCGCAATGTGTTGATCATAGTAAATTGGCAATGTACCAAACATCGTAATGTCGCAATGTGACAAACATTTCCAAATATCGTAATGTGTCGAACATAGTAATGTTACCATCTACCATGCATAGTAACATCACAATGTGACGAACATATACAAACTCCCCAATGTGACAAGCATTTCCAAACATCGTAATGTGTCGAACATAGTAACAATGCATAGTCATGGTCAACCTCACTCAACCATTATGAACGACAACCATGGTCAACCATAGCCAACCTTTCATACCCAAACTCAACCAAGGTCTACGAAAGTAAACCATGATTATTTTCAATTAATGTATTATTGTATTAATACTTAAATAATATATTATTAATGTATTACTACTTTAGTAATATATTTATTAAGGCATTAATAATTTAAAAATGTATTTACTAATGCATTATTAGTTTATTAATAATTAAATATGTTACATTAAACATTAATATATTAGTACAACTAATGTATTTATTAATTAAGTAATACTTATTATTTATTAATTAGTAATACTTATAAATTAAGTAAATAATATATTAAAGTTGTACTAAATAGTTATTTAGTTATTATTTAGTTATTTAAACAACTAAATAGTTGTTCAAATAAGATCCCTTATCCTACAAACCAAGGATTTGAAACACCATTCTAATTTATAATTTAGCAATAATTTTAAAAATAAATTATTATTATTATACAATATTGATGATAATATAATGTTTTGAAACATCTTAAAAGTAAGATTATGTTACTGAATTTGAAATTGAATTTTTAAGGAGTAAAAATTATGTTTTTTCTTGACAACATATAATGTGACCATCCTTGGAGCTTAAATATCTTTGGTAGGATTGGATTTGAACTTGTATCTTTGGTGCAGTTGGAGTTGAATATGTGCTTTATGGTTTTTATTTTCAAGAAAGCTTCTGAGCATTAAGAAGTCATGGTTAAGAAGTCCTGGTTAGGAGGTCAGGAAGTAAGTGAAAAATGTAGATAAAAAATGTGGAATGAGATTTTGAAAATAAAAGTTTAATTATTTTCAAATCATTAAAACCAATACATATAAAATGTAATTTTATATAATATGACATGGCATGATTATGATAAAAAATTGCCATTGTAAATAAATGCCACATATAAATATTTTACAATACTTATTATATCATAATATACTTATTAGATTTTATATAAAATGTAATTTTATATAATATAAAATACCATGATCATGATAAAAAAAATTGCCATTGTACATAGATGCCACATAAGTATTTTATAATACTTATTATATCATAATATAGTTATTCGATTTTATAATATCATACGTGTTTTCAAGTATTTTTCATATTTAGAAATTAGGTAATTTTAAATAAATGCATATTGTTTTGATACTTTATCTTTTTGTCCAGTGAAGTTGTTGAGACCATTCATTGATTGTTTTGTCTTTAATGATGTTTTAAATATGGATTTATATGTACACAGTTTTCCTATATTTCTCTCTTCTTTTGACAACATTTCTTAATAGAAAGAATAAAGTCTTTTGAAAACATTTCTTAATAGAAAGAATAAAGTGTCCATTTTTTTATAATGGTTGGTTGATTGAAGTAAAACTAGAAGTGAATGTGAAGAATAGGTAAAGTGCAATTGAAAACCATATTAGTATAGTAGATATAAGCAGAACCAAAGCAGGTCGTCTAAGTAAAAAGGACGTAAATGGTATTTTTAAGAAAATTCCATAAATTTCATGTTCTTCACGTTAAGTGTTTTTTTAAATAGAAAAATCCGTAAATTTTGTGATCATTATCACTTAATGTAAAGAAACATGCTATGTTAAAAAAAATAAAAAAAATTAATTAAACATTTTTTAATTTTGTCAAAATCTCCAATAATAATTATTGGAATGTCAAATATCATATTTAAATATTATTTCAGTGTTTTTTTTAATGTGGTCAAAATCTCTAATAATAATTATTGAAATGTCACATATCATATTTTTAAAAATATTATTTCAGTGTTTTTTTAATTTGGTCAAAATCTCCAATAATAATTAATAATTATTTGAATTTCATATCATATTTTTAATTTGGTTAAAATTTTATAATAAAATTATTGGAATTTCATATCATATTTTTAATTTGGTCAAAATTTTATAATAATTGGAATGATAGATATCATAATTAAAAAATGTTAAATTAATTAATTTATTTAAAAATATAATTTTAATAATACAAAAATTATAATATTATATTAGCAAAAATTTATAATATCATAATATATTATATCAGCAAAACATGGATATGGATAAAAGTAGAGCTTGCTTTCTTAAAATTATATTATTTTTAATTAATATGAGAGTAAATTTCATTTTATAACACATTTTAAAAATTAAAAATATGAGAGATCAATCACTCGTGAAAAGGTAAATGAAAATCTGGTTGTTATAGCAAGTGTTTTAGCGTTTTTTGAAAGATTTATAGACATTGAATAACATATTAAAATCTATTGATATCCCTTAGATATTATTTTTAAACTATTACTGTAATAAATTTCTTCAAAATTAAAAGTTATAGTAGTTTTAAATTTACAATAGTAATGGATCTTAAGAGTACTCTTAAACTTGGAGATAGACATCCGATATCATATTATCGTTAATATTACTTTTAAAAGGTTGTTGTAATAATTACTTTTATTATTAAAGACAACATAATATTATGTATATATGAAAATTACATTATATAATTGACTACAATTATTGTCTAATAAAAATAAATATTAATTATTTGATTACAATATTATTATTAATTATTTTAATTATTACAATATTAATATTAATATTTTTCACAAAGGAAATATTGTTAGATTTTTTTTAAAAGCTTCACCAAAGATTTCTTTTTGTAATGTGTGGGACACAAACCAACATTTTCATGCAATGAACATGCCACTGACGTAGCAATATGAAGAACAAAACAAGATGTTACAACGTGACGAACATAGTAATGTTGTGTTGTGTTGAACATACTAACGTTAGNTTTTAATTATTACAATATTAATATTAATATTTTTCACAAAGGAAATATTGTTAGATTTTTTTTAAAAGCTTCACCAAAGATTTCTTTTTGTAATGTGTGGGACACAAACCAACATTTTCATGCAATGAACATGCCACTGACGTTGCAATATGAAGAACAAAACAAGATGTTACAACATGATGAACATAGTAATGTTGTGTTGTGTTGAACATACTAACGTTAGATAATGACGAACATAGTAACGTTGCAATCTAACGAACATAATAATGTTGCAATGTGATGAACATAAATTGACATCGTTATGTGATGAACATAGGCATGCCATTGTAACATAAACAAACATTGCACTCTAGTGCACGCCATCTTATCATTGCAATATGATGAACATTTCCTCATGATGCAATGTGATGCACTTATTCTAACGTCGCAATGTGACAAGCAATTCCAAACATCACATTGTGTCGAACAAATTTAGTTATGTATCTACCAAAGATATTAGCATCGCAATGTGATGAACATATAATGTTGCAATGTGATGAACATGTTAAAGTCACAATGTGACGAACATAGTAACATTGCAATCTACCAAACATAGTAATGTCGCAATGTGATGAACATAGGCATGTCATCGTTATGTGGATAGTAACTTCACAATGCAACAAACATAAACAAAGGTTGCAATGTGTCCCACATCACCCTGTCATTGTAATATGATGAACATTTCCTCGCATTGCAATGTGATGTACATATCCTGGCCTCACAATTTGACAAAACTTCCAAACATTGCAATGTGACGATGATATACATACATCATAATGTGACACACATTTCCAAATGTCGCATTGTCTGGAACATATATGGATGTGGATAGGCATGTCATCGCATTGTGTCTCACATCATCTTATCGTAACAATGTGATGAACATTTCATGATGTTGCATTATGACACACTTATTGCAATGTCGCAATGTGACACAAATTTTCAAATGTTGCAATGTGTTGAACATAGTAATGTTGAAATCTACCAAACATAGTAAATTTGCACTGTTAAAAACACATAACATTGCAATGTGATGAAAATATAGTGTTTTAATATGACGAACATAGTAACGTCGCAATGTTACGAACATAGTAACATTGCAATCTACGAAACATAGTAGCGTCACAATCTGACGAAAATAGGCATGTCGTCCCAATGTGGATAGTAGTGTTTCAATGTGTCAAACATAAATACATGTCACAATGTGTCCCACATCACCCTATCATTGCAATATGACAAATATTTCCTCACGTTGCAATGTGACGCACATATTGTGACGTCCCTATGTGACAAAAACTTCCAAATATCGCAATGTGTTGATCATAGTAAATTGGCAATGTACCAAACATCGTAATGTCGCAATGTGACAAACATTTCCAAATGTCGTAATGTGTCAAACATAGTAATGTTACCATCTACCATGCATAGTAACATCACAATGTGACGAACATATACAAACTCCCCAATGTGACAAGCATTTCCAAACATCGTAATGTGTCGAACATAGTAACAATGCAATCTACCAAACATAGTAACACCGAAATGCAACGAACATATATGGACGTCACATTGTGACAAACATATACACACATCACAATGTGACGAACAATTATGAACATCGCAATCAAACGAACATAAATTGGCATTGAAATTGGAGAAATGCAATTTGATAGACATTTCCAAATGTCACAATGGGACAAACACAACCTATTGTCACAATTTGATGTACACAACTCAATGTACGGATGTGACAAACATTTTTCAATGTCGAAATGTGACGAACATAACCCACTATCGAACTATGACAAACTTATTCCAATGCCATATTGTGATAAACATAAGCCTTAATCATAATTTGATGATCATAACCTAACGATGTCAAGTGACGAACAAAAGATAATGTCTCAATGTGATGAACAAAACCTTATGTCGACATGTGATGAACAAAAGATGATTTCACAAAGTGATGAACAAAACATTTTGTTGGGATGTGACGAACAAAACATGATGTCGCAATTTGATGAACAAAATATGATCAACATTTCAATGCAGTAGTGCCATAGTAAAATACGGTGAACATAATCAACATGGCCCACCATAACGAGATCCACATGGTCAACGAAATTCAGCCATGGGCATGTTCAACCATAATAAAATCTGATCAATCATAGTCAAGCATAGTCATGGTCAACCTCACTCAACCATGATGAACGACACCATGGTCAACCATAGCCAACCTTTCGTACCCAAACTCAACCAAGGTCTACGAAAGTAAACCATGATCATTTTCAATTAATGTATTATTGTATTAATACTTAAATAATATATTATTAATGTATTACTACTTTAGTAATATATTTATTAAGGCATTAATAATTTAAAAATGTATTTACTAATGCATTATAAGTTTATTAATAATTAAATATGTTACATTAAACATTAATATATTAGTACAATTAATGTATTTATTAATTAAGTAATACTTATTATTTATTAATTAGTAATACTTATCAATTAAGTAAATAATATATGAAAGTTGTACTAAATAGTTATTTAGTTATTATTTAGTTATTTAAACAACTAAATAGTTGTTCAAAAAGATCCCTTATCCTACAAACCAAGGATTTGAAACACCAATCTAATTTATAATTTAGTAATAACTTTAAAAATAAATTATTATTATTATACAATATTGATGATAATATAATGTTTTGAAACATCTTAAAATTATGATTATGTTACTGAATTTGAAATTGAATTTTTAAGGAGTAAAAATTATGTTTTTTCTTGACAACATATAATGTTACCATCCTTCTAGTGTCCTGGAGCTTAAATATCTTTGGTAGGATTGGATTTGAACTTGTATCGTTGGTGCAATTGGAGTTGAATATGTGCTTTATGGTTTTTATTTTCAAGAAAGCTTCTGAGAAGTAAGAAGTCATGGTTAAGAAGTCCTGGTTAGGAGGTCAGGAAGTAAGTGAGAAATGTAGATAAAAAATGTGGAATGAAATTTTGAAAATAAAAATTTAATTATTTTCAAATCATTAAAACCAATACATATAAAATGTAATTTTTTATAATATGACATGGCATGATTATGATAAAAAATTGCCATTGTACATAAATGCCACATATAAATATTTTACAATACT
Source organism: Picea sitchensis (assembly GCA_010110895.2). NCBI lineage: Eukaryota > Viridiplantae > Streptophyta > Pinopsida > Pinales > Pinaceae > Picea > Picea sitchensis. The sequence goes on along the minus strand of SNQJ01S0026472.1, from coordinate 48,069 downwards.
TATTATATCATAATATACTTATTAGATTTTATATAAAATGTAATTTTATATAATATAAAATACCATGATCATGATAAAAAAATTGCCATTGTACATAGATGCCACATAAGTATTTTATAATACTTATTATATCATAATATAGTTATTCGATTTTATAATATCATACGTGTTTTTCAAGTATTTTTCATATTTAGAAATTAGTTAATTTTAAATAAATGCATATTGTTTTGATACTTTATCTTTTTGTCGAGTGAAGTTGTTGAGACTATTCATTGGTTGTTTTGTCTTTAAATGTTTTAAATATGGATTTATATGTACACAGTTTTCCTATATTTCTCTCTTCTTTTGAAAACATTTCTTAATAGAAAGAATAAAGTCTTTTGAAAACATTTCTTAATAGAAAGAATAAAGTGTCCATTTTTTATAATGGTTGGTTGATTGAAGTAAAACTAGAAGTGAATGTGAAGAATAGGTAAAGCTGCAATTGAAAACCATATTAGTATAGTAGATATAAGTGATATAAGTTAAATGTATTAACTTTTTAAAAATAACAAGGGATTTTGTGCTTACTATAGCATTACTTTCTTCTATGTTGTTGTCTTTGATTTCTAATGTTTGTGACCTTACCTACTTTGTGGAGGTTATAAGTGTACCAATATTGCAAATGTAGTTTTTCTTGTTGTAAGTTGCTTTATCATTTTAGAGTTGATACACAACTATATTCTTTGCAATTAGATGTTACAATTCTTTCTACTATGCTTGTTTCATGCAAGACTAATATGCAATTATAATCTCCATGGTCATAGATGTATTTTGAAAAGAAATTTTAAAATTTGTGATGCAAAGGATGTTACCTTCAACAAATTTATATTCATGTTATGGGATAAAGTTGTTTGCTATGTTTAATGTAACTATCATTTCTCATTTTTTATCAACCAAGTCAATACGCAATAACTCTATGATATCTTCTTTGTCAATAGTTGTTTTGTACGCTACAATGACATCACCGTGGAATACTTTACCAACTTTCAAACTTTTCAAATCTTCAATTATTATTGATTTGCAATGTGTGTGCTTTTACATTTTTTATCAACATTTAGTGCATGTGAGAAAACATATAACATTGTTAAGAAAGATGAAATGTTTGTGCTTTTACATTTTTATCAACATTTAGTGCATGTGAACAAACATATAACATTGCTAAGAAAGATGAAGAATTTTTCCATAGTGAATGTCTACCTTTTTGTATGTTGTTGCATTGTCTCTTTTTCTTGGTCATCTTGATGTATTCTTTTCATGTTAATAAATATATGGTGTATCTACATGAAAATATATTGCAATTTAATAGTTAGTATCAATCTAAATTGTAAATGCATAAAGGCATCATGTATTCCAATGTAATATAGTGAATATCAATTGAATTTGTGAGTGCATGAAGACATCTAAAAGTGGAATTGTATTCCTATTTAATAGTTAGTATCTATTGAAATTGTGAATATATAAAGACATTGTAAATGCATGAAGAGATTAAAAAATGGAATTGAGTGTGTACTTACCTATTTGGTATGTTTCATGTAGAAGAGAGACGTAATAAAACATAAATTATGTCACAATCAGATCAAGTATGCATTCAATACATTAATTTCACATTGTTCAATGGGTAGGTTTGTCCAAATATGATGTATTACAGTCTTTGATTGTGAGAAAAGTTTAGTTGTTATTTCTAACAACTTTTTTGTTTCTATGTACTCTATTAGAGTTTTTCTTGAAACAATATTCTATTGAATATCAATGTGACGCCGCCAATAATCAAAATTTAGTGTACTTAACCCCAAAAATTCATATAAAAAACATCAAATGTAGTGGAAAACCCAAGAACACAAGAGAGAAGACAGATAAATCCCAAGAAGATCTCTTCGGTAATCAAAATAGAGAGATGTGTTCACTTTTCTCTTCAAATTGGAAACCTCCAAGAGAAATGCTCCAAATACAATAAAAATTCTTAACTAACCTTCTACTCAATATATAGCTATCCATAGAGAATATTAACTAACTATGAGCCCTTTATAATGAGGGTCAAACAACTAATTTGGACCTTATTAATAAAAATGACCATTTTTGCAATGAGTGACTATTACCTAACTATTTATAGGGTCTTACTCAAGGAAGGTGGCCTCATACGTTAATAAATTATCTAAGTAGGGGGGTCAGGGTAGGACGCTAACATGACCCCTTCAAAATAATCATTGTCCTCAAGGAAGATTGTGAGTAAATTATTGTACAATCATTGACAGTTCTCAAGTAGAATATTTTTATTGCATATATTTCCATTGGATCAATACTTCCTTGATCATACATTGGCACAACTGGTGCTCTTTGGTATCTAATAATTCTTCTAGTTGGAGCCAAATGGAACCTTTTTCATCAACTTCTGGTAGATTGGTTTGCACAATTTGATCCCACAATCTTCTTCAAATAGGAGACATGAAAGACTGGATGAATCTTGGAGTGGGATGGGAGAACCATCTTGTAGGAAACCTAGCCAATGCATTGTATGATATGACAGGGACCATAGAACTTGGGAGCTAGATT
>SNQJ01S0026472.1:1342-39566 GCA_010110895.2 Picea sitchensis | reverse complement strand
AGGCAGAGTGATCAATTTGTCATTCAGTACTAACAATCCAGGAAGCCCTTTCTTGTGTAACACCTCAAACTTACTGAAGAACTTTTGCACACCTATGTCCATCACTTGAGATTTTTCTTCCAACTGCAACATTAAGCCTTTCTTGGTCAGAACCTTCTTGATCTCAAGGATGGTTTCAGTCTTGTCCTCAATATCTAGTTCTTCTAACTCCTATTTATTTTTGGAGTTTAGAACTCTGATAAGTTCAGTGGCCTCTGTGGGTCTTTCTCCCAATTCTTCCTTGATGATTTCAATTGCTCCCATGGATTTATTTACTAATTCATGTTGCTAAAAAATTATCTATATGGAAGGCCAGATTTCTTACATAGATTTGATGATATCTATCCAAATGTTTTCCTTATCTTGGGCTAAGGTATTTTCCATGGCAGTCTCTTTCCCTAATTGTTGTAAATATTGACTAAACCTTTGAGACTTATGCATCTCTCCAGGATGACTGGATTGGAACATTGATTTCAATTCCTTGAATGTCTACCTCTTCCTGTAATTTTATGATTTCTTCCCCTTGTATGGACATATCTTCCATGGATTTTACAAGTTTTTCAGATGCATATGAAACTTGTACTGGGATTGCTGATGAAAATTCTGTTGATGTGGACCCCTCTACTGTTCTAATCCCTGTCAGAGAAACTTCCTCCAGTGGTATCATGGCCAACTGCACATTTTTCTCCTTTTATTTTATTAGTTTGTTCGTTTCTGCTTCCATTTCCCTTATCTGCTCACCTTGTTCCATGATTAAATTTAACATCGCTTCTTTGTGGCTTTCAGTCTCAACCACTTCTTTGGTTTGTGAATCTTCTGTAGTTGAAAGCTTCAATTGCTTTCTAAGATATTTTATATCAGCATTCTTCTTCTTTAACAACTCCTCTGCTACCTTGACATTTGTTGGGTCATACCCAATATTAAGAACCAATTCTTCTAATGATCTTATTTTGTTATCATTGGCCAAGGAAGAGATCTTCTCCATCTTTAATTGGGACTGGATATTGTTTAGGGGCACATGTAACTTGGAAGAAGTCATTGATTTATTTGTCAAAGTTGAGAATATTATTTCTCCTATATGCCTATGCATATCCATCTGGTCCATTAGATGGACAACTTTTACATCAAATTCAAAAGCAGTCTTTTTGTAGTCTGCAATTGTTATTGGATGGGAAACCTGTGCTGGTAAGAATGCCATTTGCATTCTTCCTCTTTCTATGTCAAAAGATGACAACAGTCTGTGTTGAGCAGTGGAGGTCTACTTCCAAAATTGAGAGTAGTTGTTTTTGTTGAGGAGCTCATTCATTTGCTTGATCTATTTATATTTTTCAAATATGTTTGACTATTTTTTACCATGAGTTGATTCAGTTGTCAAAGTATTGTCTAGGTTCCTTTGAGATGTTGGTGATTATGGAGAACCTACAAATATACTTCCTGAATGAGTTGAAGAGTGTGGTCCCTCCAAGGCTATGATGGACTGCATTTCTCCCTCCTTGAGAAAATATGTTGTATGACTAGTTTTGGCCCTCTTTCTGTAAACCTGGAAATCCTCAGGTGACACCTCTGTGACTGAAGGAGAAACTTCCTTCCTTGATCTCTTTTATACTTTCTTTTTGGGTGTGTTAGTATGTGAAATGGTTACAGAGGCATGTTTCTTCTCTGGTTCTTGCAATGTGTTCTCCTGCCACTCTATCTAGTTCATGTATCTTTCCACCTCTTTCCTCTATGTGTGAACATAAGGAGTGCTCCTTTGTTTGATTTTGAGTTCAGAGATGACACCAAATGGGTCATATTCCCATGTAAAACTCAAAGGAAGCCTCATTTGTTTCAAGAGGCTATCTGCTTCTTCTCTTGTTGATATGATGTTGCAAATGAAAAGTCCAATATGAGTCTTGATTCTGAGTTGAGATTTCTTCTTTGCTTCAAAAAACTTAGCATCATCTGAATTCACCATTTGCCTTATATACTCTAGTGCAAAAATACTCATTGGGAGGTATTTAGGCAATCTGTAAGGAGACAACTCACACCCATATACTCTTATCTATGTATGGTTTTGGTATAAATAACAATCCCCTATATTAGCTTGATCATATAGGTGCAATACCTTCGAAATTTCTTCATTGACCCTTGGTTTTGTGTTACTATTCAACAGACAAACAATTGGATGGATGAATTGATCAATGAAATCCTTAAAGTTGTACTCTGTTGAATGTTTCATCACCAATGAGGTCCATGATTTCACTAATTGTGGGCTTCCTTCCTGGTTTAATTTCTGAAGTGCATAGGGAAACCTATCTAATTGGTAAAATAAAAACATGTAAACCAGAACTGAAGAGTATCTGAACATCCCTTTAGTTGGAAACCTGAATAATTGATCATGAATATTATCAGCAAGAAATTGACTGAAATTGAATTTAATGGAAACTCTTTCTTCTGTAGAAAATATGGATAGAAAACCTAAAATAGGCTCATATACCCATTCATATGAGTAATAACCTAACAAGTTAGAAAGCATGGATATCATCTGGTTGGCTTTGACAGTGAAAATGGAGAATGAGTAAGGTGGATTCTTCTTGGGAAATTGGGCATCTTCTGGGAGGAAAATCTTAAAGATCTGGGCTATTTGGGGGAAAGTCAGTCTCTGGTATAGGTCGTTTAGGGCTTCAATGGAGAACTAAATGGTTGATTCGTTTCTAGGGATCTGCAACATCTGGTCGATGGCTTCGGAGGTGACTATGAACAATGTCTCACTGGAGGAGGAGGCAATGGCTATTTGGTTGGGCAAGTAGCTGGCTTGACATCAGAGAGAAAATTCAAGGAAGTGGTGGGTTTGAGGAAATATGTGCATAGGTAAATTGGACTCTCGGAGTCCAATTTAATCACCCTGGTCAAGAAAAATGTTTGTTAGCCATCAGTGCAATTCGAAGAAGTCGAATTCACACCTCAACTCTATGACTTTGTAATCGTTATCCGCCAAAGGGATGTGTTCCAGGTCAACAGGAGGGGGGAGGATTGGGTTTTTGGATGTGTCTGCAGATTTGGCCTTGGAGGCCATAATTGACAGAGCTTACAGAAAAATAATTTCGGAACTGTATTACCTAGGAAAAAGATTCGTCTGTCGACGGTGAGAGGTGGTGGAATTTAATTTGACAGTTGGGTTCAATGCGGTCTCCACAGTATATTTATCAACAAATGGCATAAAATGATGTGGAATGGGGTTTTAAGGTATACAGTAGGTTTATGTTATGGAACGGGGTTGTTACGAGGAGGTTAACGGTCAGGGGGGAAGTTTTAATTGGTTAATGGGTATGTAGAATAGGACAGATGGTGTGTAGTGATAGGATTACAGTGGCAAGGTGAGGTAGAAGTCAAATTCACACCTCAACTCTATGACTTTGTAATCGTTATCCGCCAAAGGGATGTGTTCTGTGTCAATGTAGAGGGGGAGGATTGTTTTGATACAGATTTGCCTCGAGGCCATAATTGACGAAGCATGAAAAATAATTTCGAACCGCATTACCTAGAAAGATTCGTCATTTACTCAGTGGTGGAATTAATCTTTGGACAGCTTGTTCAATGTGTCTCCACAAAGATATCAACAAATGGCATAAAATGATGTGGAATGGTGTTTTAAGGTATACAGTAGGTTTATGTTATGGAACGGGGTTGTTACGAGGAGGTTAACGGTCAGGGGGGAAGTTTTAATTGGTTAATGGGTATGTAGAATAGGACAGATGGTGTGTAGTGATAGGATTACAGTGACAAGGTGAGGTAAGTGGTATCGAGTTTTTTGTTTGGAATATTTTGGAGGGGGAGGTAGGAGGTAAGGTTAGAATAGGAGGGGGAAGAGGGGTCTGAAATGTTTAGGACACACCACGCAGTGGGACCGACGCTGAAAACCACTTTTCAGATTCCCTCGTCATTGCTGCCCCCCCCTCGTCGTCAAAGGTAGAAATTTTGGGAGGTCCGAAAAAGGCCGAGGATCATCAATCTAGAAAGATATGGATGACACCAATGGAGACTTGTGCGAGAGTTAGGCACTACAAGAAAAAATTTCTTGTTCGCTTGCAAACTTAGGATAAAAAATATGTGCCATGAAGCACCAAGATTGTGTATATTTTGAAATCCTCTTTCAATTTTCTTGAGAAAAAACTACCTAAACTATCTCATATTCTCTAACCTATCAACAACAAATTTAAAAAGTTTGATCAAGATTAGACAATATGATTCAAACTAATTTTGTTTTGATGGGGTTTTCTTGTTTTTTCTCTTTTTCTCTTCTTTATTTTCTTTTATTTTCTTTTCTTTTTCTTTTCTTTTCTTTCTTTCTTTCTTTCTTTCATACCCTCTTTTCATTTTTTCTATTTTTCTATTTTTCTTTTTCTTTTTGGAAATTATTTGCAGAATGAAATATTATTTACAATGTAAAATGACTGAAGGAAGAAACTTCAATCACTAGGTGATACTATGAAATATAGGGTTATAACAGTGGCTCCACTTGGGGATGGTGCTCTCCTTGTGAGGTGCCAAGAATCGGTTACTAATCGCCTTGAATCATCTTCTCCAGTACTTTCTGCATCTTATTAGTTTTTTTGCAGATGTAAACCTGGTGACAACTGATCAGGGGATTCGTGCTTCAAGCTATGATATCAATCACCCACTCCTGGTAGAAAAAGTAAAATGGTATTTACAATGAACTAGGTGAAGAATTATTTTATTCTAGTGAAAAATATTGCTTGAGCATTCTACCATTGACAGGTCCTCCAAGCAGATCTGCTCCATCCATGTCCTTGATTAAGAATGCATTGCTTCCTCTGTAATCATGGATTGTGTATGGACCTTTCCATAAATTCTCAAATTTTCCATGCTTTCCCTTCTCTTCATTCCTCGAATCCCATTTCAGTACTTTGTCCCCTATCTGGAAATCATCAACCTTGGTTCTTTTATCATAGATATTCTTGATATTTTCCTAGATCACTTGAGTTTGGTTGTAGACCTATTCTTTGTACTATTTTAGTTGTATGGTCTAATTAATTCTCCTTTGGATTTCATTTGGTTCTACATGTACTTCCTTCAGTAATTTCATGACAGTGACACCTAAAGAAGTGGGGAAAACAACATCCATTCCATAAACCAACCAGTATGGGGACGTGCCAATTGATCTCTTAGTAGTAAGTTTGTCTTCCCATAATGCATTTACCAGCTTGTTGTGCCATGATTTTTTTTTATCCTGCAACAAATTTTTGATGATGTTGACCAAACTCTTGTTGGAAGACTCTGCAAATCCATTTCCCTGAGGGTAATAGGAAATATAATGTCCTGAGGAAATCTAATATTTTCTGCAAAACTCCACCATCCTCTTTGATTTGAATGTTGTTGCATTGTCAATGATGATTTTCTTGGGACATCCATATATTGAAAGAATGTTAGTTTTTAAAAACTTAATGATCACAGCATCAGTGGCTTGCCTTGTAGGTACAACTTCAATACACTTGGTAAAATAGTCAGTGGCTATGAGAATCCATTTGTGTTATCCTGATGATGGTGGATGGATTTATCCAATGAAATCCAAACCCCACTATTCAAAAGGAGTTTCAATTGATATTGGTTTCAAGGGTAAATGCAGTAGTTTCCTTTCCCCTTCAAAAAGATCACTTTCTTATGGACATCTGCAAATAAGGTGGGCCAGTAAAAACCAGCTCTTAGAATTTTGTTGGCAGTGGTCTTCTAGTTCAAGTGTCCACCACAATATCCTTCATGAAATTCCTACAAAGCTTTATCTTCCTCATCTTTCAATAAACAGTTTAGTAAAATCCCTTCAACATATTTCCAATAAAAATTGTCAATTAAAATATAATACTTCATAGCTTTGAGTTTAAGAAATATCGCTTTAGTCTTGGTTAAACCAAGAGAAGCTTGTAAATCATGTAAAAAAAAAATTAGGTATGCATACGAGGGAGAGGTTGAGAAATCTTATTTAACTTGTGGAGTCACATGTTCTTCTTGTCCATCCACTATAGCTAGAAACTTTATATCAAAAGCATGGAAATTGGACTCTGTCATTAATTTAGCTAATCCTTGACCCTTAATGAGCTTGGTTGGTTTGATATCAATATCAAATTCAAGGATAACAGAAATCCATTTACCCATTTTTTCCATAAGGACTGTCTTGGGTCAAAATATTTTTCACCCCAAAAATTTGGGACATAAGCAATTATATGTGAATGAAGAATATATACTCTAAAATCTTTGATTTCTTTTACCAAAGGAAAAGCTTGTTTTTCCATGACGTTGTATTTCAATGCAACATCTCTCAAGGATTTGCTGAAGAATGCATTAACCTTCATTGTTCTTCTACAAAAGAACGGTTGCAATAGTATGCTCAGAGGAAAATTAGAATAGGAGGAAATCTTTTGTGAAATCAGGGATGAAAAGCATAGGGGCTTGCATTAAGGCTTGTTTCACCTAATCAAATGAATGTTTTTCTTCTATGGTCCATTTTAATTTTTTTTATTTTCAACATACTTGTCATATTTCTTAGAAGTTCTTCCAAGTTAGGGATGAATCTTCTTAGAAAGTTTATTTTTTCAATGAAAGATTGTAATTATTTTATGTTTCTGGGATGAAATATTTTTTGAATGGCTTCAATTCTACTAGGATCAATTTTAATTCCATCCTTTGATATGATATGTCCTAGAAGTTTACCTTCTTCTAGACCAAACAATTTTTTCTTTGGATTAAGGGAAATTCCAAATCTCCTGCATTTTTAAAACTCTTCTCATGTGGAGAAAGTGTTCTTCATCTATTTTTGAAAAAACAGTGATATCATCCAAGTATATAACAATGAATCTTTCAATTTCATCCACAAAAGAAATATCCATTCCTCTCTTAAATGTATCCCCAACATTCATTAAACCAAAATGCATTTTCACATACATGAAAGTGCCCCAAGGTGTAGTGAATGTTGTTTTTCTTGATCATTAGGGTGGACTAAAACTTGATTGTAACTAGAAAAACCATCTAACAGATAAATTCTACTCGACCCAACTACCTTCTACAAAATATGGTCCATTTTGGGAAAGAGGTAGTTGTCTTTGAGAGATACTTTATTAAGGTTTCTAAAATCAATGCATAATCTGATTTCTTCACTCTTTTTCTTGGTTGGAACTAAATTTGATACCCATTTAGAAAATCATAATGGGACAATGATTTTAGTATCATACATCTTTTTTATTTCTTTTTCAATCAGAGGCATCAACCTTGGGTTAATCATCCTAAGTTTTTGTTTAAAAGGATTTTGGTCTTCTTTTATGGGAATTTTAGGTTGTATAATGCTAGTGTCATAAGATTTTAGATCTTAATATCTCCATGCAAAAACATCTATAAATTCTCTGAATAATTCTATATATTTTTGTTTTTGAGAAGGAGGTAAAGATTTGGATAGATTAATCATCTTTGGTTCCTTTTCAGTTCCTATATTACAGTCTTCAAATTCCTTTCGTATAGGTTCAATTTTAGGTTTTTTGGCCACATCATCAAAATCAAACAACTCTTCCAAAGGGGCTAACCCTCTAGGCAAAAAACAATCTTTCAATTACAAAATGTCCATATCTTCTTATTTTTTATTTATTTCTTCTAAACCTATCTTATCTACATTTTATTTTTCATCATCAAAATCAACATCTATGTTGGCACATTCAAATTCATTTTTTGATTGTAATAAATTTTCAGTTTGTTCACCATTTCCAAAAACTTGCCAATATATGATGTTGTCTGGGACAGTCGGTTTTCACTTCACTTCAAATTTGTACTGGTGATTAGGATGAAATGGTATCTTACAAGTAGTTTTTGAGGTAGCCATACCATCAACAAGAATGCTTTGGTCTCTGGGAATGGCTAGAAAATCATATTCAGTAAAGCATTCCAGAAAATCTAGGACAACATTTATGTAAGCTCTCAATCTTGGGTGTTTAGTGGAGTATTCACCTTTGATATGTTTTATTATTAGTTCATAATCACCCCTAATTGAAGTTCTCTTAGAACCAAGCTTCTTTAAAAGTTGCAAACCTAGCATTAAGGCTTCATATTCAACTATGTTGTTGGTACACTTAAAATTTAACTTGTAGGAATGACCTTCTGTAAGATTTGTTTTTGAATTAGAAACCCACACACCAGCTCCTGATCCTTCCTTACTAAAAACACCATCAAAGTTTAAACTCCACAGAGGTTCATTTTATTTATCAGATTGCACCATCATTGTTTTGTCTTCTTCAAGGACTATTTTGTCTTCCTCAATGTTATAAACATCATCCTCCATATTTCCAATTTGTATTTCCATGTCTCTATCATTGTACAAAATAAAAGAATAAAGGTTTGAATGAATAGAATATAAGGGATAATTGTGTGGTTTATCCTGACTACTGACCTTGTATTTCATCAGTGTCTCCCTATATAATCTCCTATGTTGACCAAATAATGGTATGGTGGCCTAAGACATGTCTATTTGAAGGGTACCTTGTAACTTGGATCCCCATGAGTGAGACAGTAACATGCCATATTTAGGAGGTATGTCTGCAACAACTATGTCCATTACCATACTCTTGTATGGGATTTGTGCTAAAGTAACACACAAATCTTTGATAAGATCAATGAATTTTACTTTACTTGAATAAAAAGAATATAAATCTTTGTATGGTCTAGTGATATCAAGTCCTAATTTTTCCATAATAGCCTTAGGAATAAGGTTGTGGGAAGCAGCAAAGTCCAACATGGCATTGTGCAAAGTTTTGTCTTGAATGTTTAAACTGATGTAAAATGGAGGTACAACACCACTTTCATATTTTCCATCAATTTCAGGCCCAAATAATAATTATGGTTGATCATCATCAATATTTACTATATCTATACCTTCCTCTAAGTTCAGAGATTTCATTACTTGTGATTTGTAAGCATTCTTATTCATTAACTCTGTTAGAGGAAGGGGTATCTTGAGTTTTTCCAATTCACTTTTAAATTTGAATAAGGTTTGAGTCTTATTTTGGTTAGAGAAATCTAATTTCTCAAGAAAAATCTTTTTTGAGGTATCTTTGGGCTAGCTGGTAGAGGGAACAACAGCTTGAGTTACTTTTGAGATAGAATCAGATGTTCTTTTGGTTGGGGCTTCTGAGTTTTTCTTAGGGGGAAACATCAGGAATTTTCTTGGCAAGTGTGTCAGCTGTCGTTTTAATGTAAAAAGTTTTCTTAGTTGGATTATCATTAGAATTATTACTTCTGAGGTTATACTTCCTATGAACTTCCATAATTTCATTTTCAAAAGCTTGTTGATCTTATTCTTCCTCATCAAATTCAGATTGTGAAAGAAGGAAAAAATCATGTTCTTCTTGGGTAAGAAAAATAGAATCATTATCATTTATTCCCATTAAATTAATGTGAACATCATCAAGTCCCTCAATTATTTCTTCCCCTTCATAAACATAATTTTCTTGAAAAGGGGGCCTAATCCATTGATCTAGTCTTCTTTGTTCTCTTTGTTCTCTTTGTTCTCTTGGTTCTCTTTGTTTGATTTGGGGTTGATTTCTCCTAAAATTAGGATTTTTTATTTGGGGACTAGGTTGATTTTATCTTGGTGGATTCCTATCAGTGATGTCTAATCTTTCCATCATCCTTTCCATGGTTCTAAATAAGGAGTCTATCTTAGCATCAACGGAAGAGGTAGATGGTTCTTATTTGATAGTTACTCTCATCTATGTTTTTTGTCTAGCTCTCTTAGTTAACAGATTTTCCTCTACACTCACAACACATCTTTGCATTTATTCTAAAGTTGTAGGGTTTCTTTATCTCAATTGATAAGACATGTCAACATCAAAACCATTAGGGAATTTGATCAAAGCTAAACCTTGAGGAGGTTTAATGTTTTTTGGAATTGCATAATAAATATTGTTAAATCTACTGCAATAATCTTGTACACTTTCCCCTTGGTTTCCTTTAATAATTTCATATTCAGATAAGATTTGAAGAGGATTTTTATTAACATCCCATCTATTGAGGAATGATTGGTGAAAGGCAGTAATTTCATTTATACTAGAAGCTGGTAAGGCTTTGAACCATTTCCTAGCTTCTCCATTTAATCTTTGGGCAAACAATCTCATTTTGACATCTTCCTTGTCAACTTCTTCCAGGTCAAAGAAGTCATTCATATTGTCAACATGTTGTTGTGCAGTCATATTTCTAGTTCCATCAAACTGAGGGATCCTAGTTTAATAATCATGGGGCATACTGTGTAAGGGAGAAAACCAAAACGAGGGGATCATATCTTGTTTCCATGATTGGTCAAGGAGGATGGATAGCAGATGAGATTGTGGAAGATGTGGGTGCAGGAACTCTTGTGACAAGATGGATCACAACCTGTGAATTTATTGGATAAGTAGTGGAAGATATCGAAGAAGTAGGGCTGGAAGATATAGGATGAACTAATTGAGGATTGATATATGATGTAGATATGGTCAAGGCAAAAAGATCAACATACTATTGAATGCAGGCTTTATGAAAATCTTGATCAAATTATGATGCTAGATCTTGTAACTTCTCAAAATTTTGAAGGATTTGTTGATCAAGATATGATCCAGGATAGTGTCTTTCAGGTGTATTAGGTTGGAGGATAGCTTGATCTAAAACTGTTTCATCTACAAATATATCAAATTTGGCTCTAAATAGGATATGCTCAAATGGTAGATCAAACTAGATATCTTGGATTGTGACAAACTTCTCTGGAAGAGAGGTTTCCCTAGGAGGAGGACGATTACTCCCTTGACTTTCTGCTCAACTTTTTTTTATAATCAATTTCCACGGTTATCTACTACTTTTACAGGTTCTGGGTCAGGATGAGATCTGGTGTGAATTCTTTTTGGAGCAAGAACTTAAAATTTAAAAACCTAATCAATTATTTACAAATTTTTACAACTTATGAACATTTATCTCTTAAGATTGTATATCTTTGACTGTCCAGAATTAAAGTTTTCTTACTTAGGGAAGATAATTCATAAAGTTGGAAAATTTGTTCTTCCCCGATATGGTTGCCGCTATGTTAGCACTCTGTAATTTCCAAAGGTTGTAGAAGAAAAGACAGAGGTAACTACCAAACCACTTTGGAAGCTAGGATCTAGCCCTGTTAGCTTTAGAGAGGGATCTCTCTATAGGATTTAGATTTGTTTGAGTTTTAAAATTTTAGGCTAGTTATGACAATTCGAGATTTGTTTATTTGTTTGAAATATATGGCTGAAAGAATTATTAATTTTCCATTGCGTTATGGGGTATGTACTTAAGGATAATGATATGTTTCATCTTTTATCAGGTTTTATCCACAGGAAAAGGTAGTAAAATTGTTGGATCTATTTAAATCAAATGAAATGAATAAAAGGAAAAGAGGGGAAAATCCACTAAGTAGAAGAGCAGTTAAGAATTCCTTTACTTAGTTTCATATGAACAGCATGGAGATCATTAAAAAACTAGAGATGGAGTATAATGAAATAAATTATGTTCTTTAAATTTCTTTTAATGATTGGAATTGGTAACACATGCAATGATTACAGAGAATGGAAAAACATTTGACAAAGAGAGAAAGCACATCACCAACAATCTAGCACAAGAATCCTATGAATAAGCCTCTATTTTTATTGGTTGATCCTTTAAAATTTACACAATAGATTTTTCATGAAAAAATAAACCCATAATACTTCAAAGAGAGAAGTATTTATACAACTATTTACAACAGATCCTGTCATAAATGATCGGGATATTATGGAGGAATATCTAACTAACTAGATCTCTAAATACAAAATGTAGGAATTTTTCATATTTGCTTATTTCTATGGTGTTGATTTGGTGGAAGTGGTTGATGACTCATCTCTTTTACTTTGGCTAGTTGTTGCTCCATGATGACTAGAACACCAAAACTGTCTCTACTCAAGTAATCTGCATAGCTCCTCCCACCTCTTTTTACTTGGGACAAAAAACTTGAGTAATTTCCTGTATATTTCATCCATCTCTATGTATTTGGAAAAGGTAGGCTTAGTGATGAAGATATGATTGATTTCATGTTGAATGATTAAGTCTAACTATAGTGTCTCCAGGAAATATTTACCAGTGATGCTTCCTTGTATCCCTACAAACTTTGAACTGTCCTTTGCCACTGTTCTTATTTTCTGTTTGTAATCAGGCAGAGTGATCAATTTGTCATTCAGTACTAACAATACAGGAAGCCATTTCTTATGTAGCACCTCAAACTTACTGAAGAACCTCTGCACACCTATGTCCATCACTTGATATTTTTCTTCCAACTGCAACATTAAGCCTTTATTGGTCAAAACCTTCTTGATCTCAAGGACTATTTCAGTCATGTCCTCAATCTCTAGTTCTTCTAAATCCTCTTTATTTTTGGAGTTTATAAATTTGATAAGTTCAATGGCCTCTGTGGGTCTTTCTTCTAATTATTACTTGATGATTTCAATTGCTCCCCTGGCTTTCTATACTAATTCATGTTGCTAAAAAATGATCTGTATTGAGGGCCAAATTTATAACATTGATTTGTTGATATCTCTCCAAATGTTTCCTTAGCTTGGGCTAAGGTATTTTCCCTGGCATTCTCTTTCCCTAATTGTTGTAAATGTTGATTAATCCTTTGAGACTTATGCATCTCTACCTTATGATTGGCTTGGAACATTGATTTCAATTCCTGCAATGTCTTTACCTCTTCCTGTAATTTTTTGTTTTCTTCCCCTTGTATGGACATATCTTCCATGGATTTTACAAGTTTGTCAGATGGATCTAAAACTTGTACTGGGATTACTGATGGGATTGTTGATGGAATTTATGTTGATTTGGACCCCTCTACTATTCTGATCCCTATTAGAGGAAATGCCTCCAGTGGGATCATGGCTAGCTGCACATTTTTATCCTTTTATTTTATTAGTATATCCATTTCTTCTTCCATTTCCCTTATTTGTGCATTTTGTTCCATGATTAACTTTAACATCTCTTATTTGTGGCTTTCATTATCAACCACTTCTTTGGTTTGTGAATCTTCTGTAGCTGGAAGCTTCATCTGATTTCTAAGAGATTCTATATCAACATTATTCTTCTTTAACAACTGCTATGTTTCCTTGACATTTGTTGGGTCATGCCCAATCTTAAGAACAATTTCTTATAATGATTTTATTTTGTTATCCTTGGCCAAAGAAGAGATCTTCTCCAGCTTTAATTGGGACTGGATATTGTTTAGGGATACCTGTAACTTAGAAGCAGTCATTGAGGTATTTTTCAAAGTTGAGAATACCATTTCTCCTATCTTCCTATGCATATCCATCTAGTCCACTAGATGGGCATATTTTACATCAAATTCAAAAGCAGTCTTTTTGTAGTTTCCAACTGTTCTTGGATGGGGAACTTGTGCTTGCAAGAAATCCATTTGAATTCTTCCTCTTTATGTGTCAAAAGATAACAATAGTCTATGTTGAGCAATGGAGATCTACTTCCAGAATTGAGAGTAGGTGTTGTTGTTGAGGAGCTCATTCCTTTGCTTGATTTGTTTATATTGGTAAAAAATGTTTGACTCTTTCTTGCCATGAGCTTATTCAGTTGTTAGAGTAGTGTCTGGGTTCCTTTGAGATGTTGGTGATGATGGAGAGCCTCTAAAAAAACTATCTAAATGATTTGAAGAGTGTGGTCCCTCCAAGACTATGGTGGACTGCATTTCTCCCTCCTTGAGAAAATTTGTTGTATGACTGGTTTTGCCCCTCTTTCTATAAACCTGTAAATCCTCAGGTGATACCTCTGTGAATGAAGGAGAAAATGTCTTCCTTGATCTCTTCTCTACTTTATTTTGGGGTGTGTTATTATTTGAAGTGGTTACAGAGGCAGGTTTCTCCGGTGGTTCTTGCAATGTGTTCTCCTTCCACTCTATTTGGTTCATGTATATTGCCACCTTTGGCCTCTATGTGTGAACATAAGGAGTTCTCCTTTGTTTTATTATGAGTTCAGAGATGACACCAAATGGGTCATATTCCCAAGTGAAACTCAGAGGAAACCTCATTTGTTTCAAGAGGCTATATGTTTCTTCTCCTGCTGATATATTGTTGTAGATGAAAAGGTCAATCTGAGTCTTGATTCTGAGTTGATATTTCTTCTTTGATGCAACACAGTGAACATCATGTGAATTCACCATTTTCCTTATATACTCTAGTGAAAAAATCCTCATTGGGAGGTATTTGGGCAATCTGTAAGGATACATATCACACCCATATACTCTTATCTCTGTATAGTTTTGGTATAAATACCAATCCCCTATCTTAGCTTGATCAGATAGGTGAAAGACCTTCTGAATTTCTTCACTGACCCTTGCCTTTGTGTTACTATTCAACATATAAACAAATGGATGGATGAATTGATCAATGAAGTCCTTAAATTTGTACTCTGTTGAATTTTTCCTCACCAATGAGGTCCATGATGTCATTGACTGTGGGCTTCCTTCCTAGTTTAATTTATGAAATGCACATGGAAACATGTCTGATTGGTAAAATAAAAACATGTAAACCATAACTGAAGAGTATATGAACATATCTTCAGTTGGAAACCTGAATAATTGATCATGAATATTATCAGCCAAAAATTGACTGAAATTGAATTTAATGGAAACTCTTTCTTCTGTAGAAAATATGGATAGAAAACCTAAAATAGGCTCATCTACCCATTCATCTGAGTAATAACCTAACAGGTAAGAAAGAAAGGATATGATCTGGTTGGCTTTCATAGTGAAAATGGAGGATGAGTAAGGTGGATTCTTCTTGGGCAATTGGGTATCTTCTGGGAGGAAAATCTCAAAGATCTGGGCTCTTTAGGGGAAAGTCTAACTGGTATAGGTCATTTAGGTCTTCAATGGAGAACATAATGGCTGAGACATTTCTAGAGATCTACAACATCTGGTAAACGGATTCAGAGTTGACTATGAACAATGTCTCACCTGAGGAGGAGGCAATGTCTCTTTGGTCAGGCAAGTAGTTGGCTTGACATTAGGGAGAAAATTCGGGGAAGTGGTGGGTTTGAGGAAACATGTACAGAGGTAAATTGGATTCATAGAGTCCAATTTCATCACTCTGGTCAAGAAAAATGTCTTTTATCCATGAGTGAAATTCAAAGAAGTCGAATTCGCAGCTCGACTCTGTGACTTTGTAATCTTTATCCTCTAGGGAGATGTGGTCCAGGTCGACAGGAGGGGGAAGGATTGGGTTTTGGGATGTGTTTGCATATTTTTCATTGGGGGCCATAATTGATAGTGATTACAAAAAAATAATGGCGGAACTATATTATCCAGCAAAAAGCTTCACCTGTCGACGGTGAGGGGTGGTGGTGGTTAATTTGACAGCTGGGTTTGGCACGGTCTCCACGGTATCTTTATCAGCAAATGGCGTAAGAGGGTGTGGAATGGGGTTTTAAGGTATACATTAGGTGTTCGTTATGGAGTGAGGTTGTTACGGGGTGGTTATCGGTCAGGGGGGGAGTTTTAATTAGATAATAGCTATGTAGAATAGGACATATAGCATGTAGTGATAGGATGCGGTGGTGGGGTGAGGGTGAGTGGTATTGGGTTTGGTTTGGAAGATTTCAGGGGGTGGGGTAGGAGGTGGGGTAGAAATAAGAGGGGGTAGTGGGTGGAAAATAGAGTGTAAAGAATGTTAGGATGCACCCACGTTAAGGTGGGGCCCGTGATGGGAAAACCACTTTCTCAGACCCCCCCACTGTTAAAGGTAGAAAGGTCAGGGGTCCAAAAAAGGCTGAGGGACCGTCAAACTAGAAAGAGATGGAGGGGGGGGTCTGAAAAAGGCTGAGGACCGTCAAACTAGAAAGAGATGGATGTCACTAATGGAGTCTTGTGCGGGAGTTAGGCACTACAAGAAAAAATGTCTTTTCCTCTTGCAAACTTAGGATAAAAAATATGCGCCATGAAGCGCCAAGATTGTATTTTTCTGTGTTAGACTATAAATTTATTTTCCTGAGATAAAATAACCAAAAATAATCAACTAGGGGTATATTTTGAAATCCCCTTTCAATTTTCTTGAGAAAAAACTACCTAACCTATCTCCTAATCTAGGCATCTAACAAATTAATACATCTTGGACCCTTGGATTAATTATTACTCTAACCTAACTACTTTGGCCAAGATTAAACAGTTTGACCAAACTTATTCTCTAACCTATCAATACTTGTGTAGTATTGATTCAATTTGTTTATGTACATCCAATTACTTTTCATATTTGAATCTATGTATTAGTTACTTGTATTATTTTATGCTATAAATACATTGTTGCGACACTTTCTTGATATTATATTGCATGCTAAATCAAGAAGGATTCAAGAGTAGTTCCAGTTTTGAGAGAGGTTTATCTAGGTGGATATTGGTGGCCACCCACCTTTTCCAACTCGCTCAAAACAGTTTTCTGTAAATTTTAGCAATTTACTATTTTTAGTAGTTTTTAACTTTCGGGGCGATTTTGAGGGCCTAAACGAATGTTTTTCGGGATCGAGCTGCTCAATTATAGTTGAAGGCTATTATTAAGCCCCCAAAATGAATCTCCTCAATGATACCTTTCCAATGGGCTATCTTGTGCCTAAAACAGAGATCGTATGCAAAAGTTACGACCCTGAGAAGTTGATGTACTAACTTACCCAAACGGGGCCCACATGACTTTTGGCACTTCATCTCCTAAGGTTAGGTTTTTGACATTCCTGTTTATTGTAAAAATTCCTTCAGAGCCTCATTGTAATCATCTTCTTGCAAATTATAGCAGCCGTCACATCTATTCTCATAGATAAGCTGCCACCATTCCAACAAGCTTGTTTTCCGCTGCATTTTATAGTTTCAGCTTATTTCCTTATTGAATAGAAAACCAATTTTACTGTATCTCTGTTATTCTCTGTTAAGAATATTTTAATAATCTGTATTCATTTTGTTCTTCTCATAAAATATGGATCATTGGTATCAGAGTGGTCTTCTCCTTGTCGTCTTAATGCATGTCCCCAACGAGGTCAGGGTACAAAGAATTGGGTCTCGATCTTGTTTCTCTTGAGGACAAAAGCTATCGCACACCCAAGAGACCTCTCATGGTAGAAGAAAAGAAAGATGATGGGACAAGATATCCTTTCAAAATGTTTCTTGATGAATCCCTCACATAATAGAGGAATGATATGATAGATAGTTCCAAACAAATCCTTCGATGGCTACCAACAGGCGACACATCTTCCTCAAGTGGAGGCATCACCCCCTTCAAGGTAAAAATCAACTTAGATATTCCTATATTTGAAGGTCAGATGAATGTAGATGTTGTAGACAAGTGGTTGAATCTACTAGAAGGGTATTTTTCTTTCCTTAACTTTTCAAATAGAGAAAAGATTACTTTTTCACTTCTCAAAGTCGTTCCCCATGTCAAAGATTGGTGTGAAACTTTCTGTGAAAAAAAGGAAACAAAGAAACCCTCATTATTTACATTCACGACCACCTGGGAATCCTTTAGAAATTATATTAAGGAACAATACTACTCTTTCGGAAATTATGACGACTTGTATACCAAATGGACCACACTATGACAAGAAAGAGACCAAGCAGTTCCAGAGTTCACAAATATCTTCCATAACTTGTGCACTAATATGGGTATCAAAGATTTAGAGTGACATATGGTGCTCAAGTATCACAGTGCTCTGCATAGATACATCCAGACTGAAATGGAATTTTTGGACATCTTTTCCTTGGGCACGGCCTATCAATATTCCATAAAAATCGAGCAAAAGCTCAAACAAAAGATGTGACAATTTGGGCCTGGGAACCCCTCACAATAAAATCCAGGAAGGGGTGGCCCCAAACCACATAAAAAAGGATAGAGAAAAGATGGACAGTATCAGGACAACCAGTCCAAGACACAAGCAAATAAAGACACTGGAAAGACAAACAAAGATATCGGCAAGTGGTGCGACTTCCATAAGAGCCCTTGGCATAACACTCTTGATTGTCACTCAAAGAAGTCGCTGGTGGTTGAAGTTAAATCTTTTGAATTAGATGCAGGTTCTGACTCCGAGTCAGATCTAGAAAGGGGAATATAGATCATTGACGCAGAAACCAGTGCCACCGTTTCTACCACCAAGCTCCATCCTGGTGAACCAAACAAGCTAGAAGAAGGTGATTGTCTCTTCCATTAACAGATGTGGGTAAAATTCACCCTATTGGACTTCATCGTTGATAGTGGTAGGCAGAAGAAGCTCATCTTAGGAGAGGTCTACAAGTGGTTGGCCCTGCCAACAATGTTGCACCCACAACCCTACACCATTGAATGGCACCACCAAGGAAGTGATCTTCGTGTCAGCCAATAGTGTCGAGTGTTGTACAACATCAAGCCCTTAAAAGACAAGGTGTTGTGTGATGTTTCTCCTCTCAGAGTTTGTAATTTTATTTTCGAAAAACATTATTTATGGAAATGTCATGTTGTATATGAGTCTAGGCCTCGTAGTGGTATTATTACTTTGAATAGTAAATTGTACAGGATACCCGAGGCAGACCCTCATAGTGTTATTTCCTTGATCTCTACCAAGCAATGCAGGAAGGTCATCTCTCAGACCGAGAAATTTGTCTTCTTTGTGATTCGCTCTCAAAGTGAGAGAAAGATCGCAGCCACATAAAGGGCCTCTGCGACTGATCTCTCCACACAACAAAATCAAGTGGATAAGGTCATGGAAGAATACTCATATATCTTATCCTCTCCTACCAGGGTACCTCTGCACTACCAGGTCAAGCATCCCATCAATCTGACCCCAGGCACACCGCTACCCAATGGGATAGTCTACCACCACTCTTTGTTAGAAAATGAGGAGATTAAGAGGAAGATCCAATAACTGCTCCACAAGGGGCATATACGTCCTACATCATCGCCTTGTGGGAGCCCAGTTGTTTTGGTGCAGAAGCAATACGGGACCTGATGACTCTGCATTGATTACCAGTTCCTAAATAAAATCACAATACGAAACCAGTACTCGATTCCCCGAATCAACAACCTCCTTGATCATCTCATGGGGGAAAAATACTTCAACAATATTGATATGAAGTATGGCTACCACCAGGTTCCAATAGAACATACAGATGTATGGAAGAGTGCCTTTAAGTCAAAAGAAGGTCTTTTTGAATGGTTGGTCGTGCCCTTTGGTTTGACAAATGGTGAAAAAAAAATTATGAGGATGATGGACGATATCCTATGACCTTTCACCAATAATTTTGTAGTGGTGTATATGGATAACATCCTCATCTACAACAAGACTTGGGTGGAACACTTGTAGCATATTGAGCAGGTTCTGCACACCCTGCAGTAGCACAAACTATATGTAAACTTGAAAAAATGATCCTTCGGCATGGATAGGGTCCATTACTTAGGCTACATCATTGATCGACATGGTGTGCATGTGGATCCAGCCAAGATCTAGTTCATCTGTGACTGTCCAGCCCCAACCACACTCCATGAACTTTAGAGATTCTTGGGTCTTTCCAATTTCTATTGCAGGTTCATGTTGGGATTCTCTCATATCACATGGGCCCTCAGCCAAGCAACTAGGGGTGGCGGTAAGGAAAACTTTTTGTGGGGCCTGTCCCAACAACAAGCCTTCAATGGCTTGAAGAAGCATTTGTGCTCATCCCTATTAATTTCATTACTGCACCTGCAACATCCCTTTGAGATCGAGACAGATGCTTCAAACTATATTGTGGGCGTCATTCTCACTCAACACGACCACCCCATGGCATATCATAGTGAGACACTATCATATGTTGTTTGTAAGTACCCTACTTACGAAAAATAAATGTACTCCATTGTGCAAGCCTACCGCCAGTGGAGACATTACATTCTTGGGAAGGAGACAGTCACCCACACTGATCACAAGCCACTACAGTTCATGCAGACCCAAGGAAAATTGTAGAATGACCTCCATCATAAGTGGTCCACATACTTACAAAATTTCCACCTCAACATCAAGTATAAAATAGGAAGAACCAACTTATTTGTTGATTGCCTCAGTCGACCTCCAATCGTGATAGTCACCATGGTGCTAGGCTCTTGTGGCCATGAGACCTTCGGATGGCCCCACCTCTAAGAGACAGACCCTGAATTCTCCACCACCTATCAAATGTTGGGCGCCAACTCAGTGGTTGCTAATTTCCATATTCAAGATGGGTTGTTGTGCCATCTGAACCATCTTTGTGTTCCATCAAGTGAGTGCACGAAGCTGATTTGGGAAGCTCACTAAAGTCGGGTGGAAGGACACTTTGGTGTCGAAAAGATAGTGGAAGTACTGCAAAATCATTTCTATTGGCCGAAACTTCGACAGGATGTTGGCACATATATCATATCTCGCACCGTCTGCACTATTTCCAAACCGACCACTAAGAAATAGGGCCTATACACCCCTATGCCTACTACCAACAGGACGTGGGAATCCATCTCAATGGACTAGATGTCAAGCCTCTCATCCACCAAGAGGAGAAATGACAGTGTTTTTGTGGTTGTTGATCGTTTTTCCAAGATGATGATTCTAGCCACCTGCAAGAAGAACATCACAGAAAAAGCCACTACCAATCTCTTATTTGAATGAGTATGGGTACATTTTGGGATCCCACAAACCATTATCTCAAACTATGACAGCCGATTCCTCATCACATTTTTCTCGAGCCTCTGGTCACTACTGGATACCAATATCACCAAATACACTACCTTCCACCCCCAGACAGATGGCCAAACTGAGCTCGTCAATCGGATGATCGTACATATCCTGTGTATGTACAATTAAAAACACCCCCGAACATGGTATGAGTGTCTTCCCTATGTCCAACATAGCTACAAATTATCCCTTCATAGTTCAACTAGCCACAACCCCTTTCGGGTGGGGTTGGGATTCCAACCATTGGGCCCCATGGATGTTGCACTACCCCTGGTGAGCACCCCAACCGGCTCGTCCCTTGCTCCACCAGAAGATCACAAAGCCAACCGCTTCATTGAGTGGATCCAACACATATGCCAACAGGTTCAGGATATTCTATAGAAGTCTAATGCCAAGTACAAGCAATGCCATCATCAACATCGAGTGCCACATAAGTTTCAGGTGGGAGACAAAGTTTGGTTGCACTTGCAGAAAGAACTCCTTACAGGGCCCCATTGGAAGCTTCTCCCACTCTGTTATGGGCCATACACCATCAACAAAGCTATGGGTGACAATTATTTTGAGCTCAACATTGCCCCTTTCCTTGGCCTGCACCCAGTCTTCAACGTGGCTCTCCTTCGGCCATATTTCCCACCATTATTGAACACCTCAAAGATAGCAAAGCAGTTGACACCAACAGATCTCAAAACTAAATGCATGCAACAAGAATCCAGTGATAATATTGTGGACACCCAGATCAAGGGCACTTGACAACAAAGGATCCATCTTTATCGAGTCGTCAAAGCAGGGCAACTCCTGCACCAAGGAAAGTGGCTCACCCGGGGCCAAATTCAACAGGAATTTCCTCATATGATGGGGGAAATTAACGAAATGGAGACCATTTCTTCCTAAGGATGGAGGATTGATCTAGGTGGATATCGGTGGCCACACACCTTTTCCAACTCACTCAAAACAATTTTCTGGCAATTTTGGCAATTTACTATTTTTAGCAATTTTTAACTTTCGAGGCCATTTTGAGGGATTAAATCAAGGTTTTCTGGGATCGAGCTTCTCAATTATATCTGAAGGATTTGATTGAGCCCCCAAAATGAATCTCCTCGACGATACATTTCCAACAGGTTATCGTGTGCCTAAAATGAATATCTTATGCAAAAGCTATGACCCCAAGAAGTTGATGTACTAACTTACCCAAACGGGGCCCACATGAATTTTGGCGCTTCATCTCCTAGAGTTAGGTTTTTGGATGTCTAGGGTTTTGAAATTCCTGTTTATTGTAAAAAGGCCTCCAAAACCTCATTTTAATCATCTTCTTGCTAATGAGCACAACCGTCACATCTCTTCTTAGAGATAATCCGCCACCGTTCCATCAAGCTTGTTTTCCGCTACATTTTACAATTTCAGCTTATTTCCTCATTGAATAGAAAACCAATTTTATTGTATCTCTATTATTCTCTATTAAGAATATTTTAATAATCTGTATTCATTTCATTCTTCTCATAAAATCCGGATCAGAGGGTAATGACATCGAACATAAGGACACAAGGTGTGAAACTTTCATCCCTCTCTGAAAAAGTTGTTATTTCATTACAAGTATTGTGTGTGGGTTAGGGTTATGTCTTTTACTTGGTCAATATTTGTTGTGAAATGAGCCAAAATCACGAGGGAAAAATCCCATAACAGAATGGGTGACCATACTAGGGATTCACCTAGTTTGGGTCCATCTTAAGGTTTCTTTGGTTGTCTTAGGTTTTTGCAGTTTTTGTTGTTTTGGGGCTTTATTATAAGAGCTTTCCTCATCCACAAAATTTTCCAAAAGTTTTTGCAAGCCCTCCTTATAGGTTGAATTTTATTTTTCAATTCTAATTGATTTATTCATGCTTTTTCCTTTTGTGATTTGTGGATATCCGCGAGACGCACTTGTCGTATGACCTGTAGATGTCTGCGAGTTGAAGTTTACACAGTCGTGCATCTGTGTAATTGTCTTGAATTTTTAAGTATCTTTCTCATAATTAGTTGGTATAAGTTGGTTCTTTAGTGTTCACTGAGCCTCCTGAGTTGGTTTATGCTCTGAATTGTTGATTAAAGTTTGTGAAAACTTTCACTTTATTTAAAAAGTTCTTGCTTTCCTGTAAGCTAGTCTTTGAGTTTTAGGGTTGTCAAGGTCAGTTGAAGGGTTAGTTGTATATATAGGTTGATTTCCATATTGTTTGTTGTTCTATTGGTTAGATATTGTTTCCTTTCTTCATGTTTTCCTTTTTCCCCTTCGTTTTTAAAAAGACAAATAGCATTTACCTTGTTAGTTTCATGTTCATTTCTTTTCAACGAAAAAACAAACATAGCTTGGTTGTGAGTTTTCTTATCTTGTTTCCTTTGCCTTTAAATTCATGAATAAAAGGAATTGTTTGATGGAACTCAGGAATTCATACTTTTTTCTTTTTTTGATAGTTAATTATTTCGGTTAAAGTTATCCTTTTTTCAAAAGAAAGGAAGTTTTGTGTGTCAAGTTCTTTCTCTCTATTTTGCATGATTGTTTACAAAACATCCTAGGGATACAATGAAAAGTAGTTTAAATATATTGAATACATTTAAAAACTTATATTTCTTTTATTTGAAAAAATACAAAAGAAAAGAGTTTGTTTTTCCTGAAGCGTTGTTAGCACTTCTTATTTTCAGTGAAGAAACCACATTTATTTTTTCTTTATGTTCTTAAAGTGTTTTGTCTAAGTCCATCAAAAAATCATATAAGTTTCATATGTACCTTTTGAGTAATGAAAATCCCCATAAAATGAATGCTAAATAAAATTTATTAGATATTTTCATTTTGTAGGGTGAACAGACTAGTTATAGGCTAGGGCCTTGGTTTAGATTAGAGATTTAATTTCTCCAAGGCCATAAAAAAAATGTAGGATTCTGAGCTAAGGAGAGCCTAAATCTAGTTGTCTTATAAGTATAGCCAAGAGTCTTCTCTAACATAGGAGATAAACATGATTTCACGTAAAGGAGAGTTGAGGAGAGATCCCTCTGAAGCTTAACTGAGCATAATGGAGAGATCATACATTGGGGGTTTTGTTAGTACCCATACCTCCATGAAAGACAGTGCTTTTGAGGCTTCAATATTAGCTACCCTGCCCATATGTTCAATCATGACAGTCGACTGCACTCCATGGATTTTGACTGTGAGTTGGTGACCTTAGTGGCCATTCCTAGGGATATCAGAGGTGACTACGGGGGTTTTCATGGTACCTAGGGAAAATTTTGAACTGCACTTTTCACTAATGTTGGAGGGTGCCTTACGAAGCATAAGTAATTGCACTTAATAAGGATGGTTAATGGAGGTTGAGATAATTTCTTCTCATTCCTTTTTATGTTAGTCCACGAGACTTAATCAACCCGTGCCTCCGTCCGGAAGGCCTTTACCCTACCTTGTGACTATTGCGATCTCAGGACCTAATCCACTTGAGTTTGGATATTAGCAAGGTCATTTTTGTATGTTGTTTCCATTTATGATTTTTTCTAGTGGTGTTATCAACAATCGTAGAATTTCCTAGGTAGGTGTGTACGTGGTCGCCCGATAGTTGAAAAATCAAAGTGCCTAACCAAATACCTCGTAGATCGAGGAGAATTCAAGGCCTTCCCCCAAAAGAGGAGGTCAGAAAAAATTCACCCCTGCCTCCACTAAGGCATTATCTTGATCAATCTGGTGCTTTTGTACAAAATGGTCCAATTGATATCACAACTATGGAGCCCTTAGAGATTAATTATTCAGAACCAAAGGTTGTAACCGTTGAAGATATCAAAGCTAAAGAATACGGTCCAGATTATAACCCTCCTCTAGCTGGAACTTTCCCATCACCTGTGGTGCAAGTTCCCCCTCCTAGATTGGACTTTACTGATAGTATCCCTCTTCACTGATCCACTATGGAAATGACTTCGCAAGTGTCTAAGTCAGGATTTCCTAAAACTCCCACTTCGACAATAGTCACCAACGAGATATTTTCACTTGGTGTATCTAACATAAGAACTAGTGTATTTAATTCCACCATAATCACTCTGATCAACATCAATGCTCCATTTGTGGTTGGCTCCCTCCTTCCATGAGCACAACCATGTCATTTCTGTCAATAATGAATGCTTTTTCTTTTGGTATGTCGTTAATGGGCATGATCAATGCATTGACTGGTTCCCAGTCAACATCCCATTTTTCTAACATTGGTGTAGGGATTTATCCAATTCCCTACCAAGCGATCTCTTGGCGTGGAGGTCAAATTTCTCCATCATTTCCATCCGTTGGGAGTGGGGAATTCCCTTCTTCCGGTCCTAACCGCTTCAGAGCCCGGGGCACTTCTACAGTTTCTGCTAGCATGCCATCCACTTCCATTCCATTCACATTATATGATGGACTCAAGAAAAATCCTTTCGCCGCATCTATAGTGATGGAGGGAGGAAAACCCTTCCAAGATTAGTGGAATCCCATGCAACATTATTCCCCTTCATACGGTATTCCATTAGGGGGAAACCCTTTTCTTGGTCAGTATAACCCCATGCAAGGGCTAGTTCCTTAGTAAGGGAGTTCGGTAGGAGGCAACCCTATTTTTTCCATTTGGAAATCAGACGGGTGGATGTTATCCTCCATTCAACCAAAGCCAACAAGGTTTTATCCAAATCTTTGGTCCATGGAAAAACTCTTAGTGGAAATCTGGTGCCAATTACAATCCAGGGCCCTCTTTTCAAGATGTTAATCAGTCGATGAAGCAACCCAGGATACCTTTTCTGGAAAATATCCATTTTCCAGATTTGTCTAAGTTGATGAATGTCCAAACCTAGCCCAAGATGGCCTACGGTCCCCACCAAACTACCATCAGACATCCTGAAGTTTGAAGGAAAAAGTGGTGAGGATCCACAAGACCACGTAACCATGTTTCACTTATGGTGCTCGTCCAATTCGTTAAATGATGAATCGACCCAATTGCGATTATTCTAGAGTACCCTCATTGGGGTCGTTATGAAATGGCATATAGAACTGGAGAGGTCCAATTAAATGGCGTTGCCATGGTTTTTCTCAACCATTTCCAACTCCCAATTATAACTAGTATGACACTGGGATATAACTTTTGGCCAATTTTGTGCAAGATAAAGCTACACACATTTTAGATCACATTCGTGAATGGAGGAGACAAAAAAGTTTTATTAAATCCATGGTTCCACCATATTTTCTCCTCGAATGGTTTCTAAATTTGTTGCTTCCTTATATTTCTAAGGATGTAGCCACTTCAAGTGTATTCGTGGAAGAACAGGAAATATTTAGAGCACAAAAATTGGAGTTCTTAGTCCAGAATGCTCTATGAGATTATGCCTAATGCACCTCTGTCAACCCTTGACTTATAGAAACCAAAAGTAGGACCACATGTCGATGGCATTGTCGTTTCCTCTCAAATAAAAGTTGTAGATATGGTTTCTAACCAAATGCAAAAGTTGTCATTTCAACAAATTGTGGTTGTTTCAACCTCTAGATCGACCACCCGCACAACCCAATCCTCATATGTACACACCATGAAATCGAATACTCTAAAGGGTCCTCAGCAGCCCGAAGAGAAAAATAAAGGCAAAGGAAAGAAGGGTGGTGGGGGAAATGAGAAAAATCATAACAAGAATGTTGAAGGGGAAAAGGATGAAAAGAGAAAAGTTAAATTCTTGTGCAATATTTGTGGGGATGATCACCTTACTCATCAATGCCCCAAGATGGAAGAGGCCTAATGCTTGATAAATTTGCAAAAACAAAAGCAACCTGTTGTATTGCAAAATCTGTCTCCACAAGGAAAAAATATGCAGGTTGGCTCTTCCACTTTTAATACATAAGGGGACACTTCTAGTGCACCTTTTCCAGACAAATATTTCTCGTTCATTAACATGGTAAATTCTTCAAAGTTAAAAGAAGAGAAGGTAGATTTTTCAATCGGGTCTCGTGATTATAGTAATCTTGAGTCAAAAACAAAGGAAAAGATACTTATGATCCTTAGGAACCTCTTCATATATAAAAAAACTTGAGAAGGAAATGATGAATCACATACCATGTACAAAAGAGCATCGCACATCCCTAACTCTATAGTAGCACCCAAATACTATATTATTGAGGATTTATCTCAAACATCGCCTGCAATGTATGCTCTTGAGGTGCTTTAGATTTTCTCTACACAACACACTGCATTTTTATATGCGATCGGAGAGGAATATTATTCTAGCCTTCTCACTATGAATTTCAACACTATTGATGTGAAAATTTGTCTTCCTTATCATGTAGCCTTCCATATTGAAGTTATTTATGCAAAACACATCATCAGGAGGACTGTTGTTGATGAGGGAGCTTCCATGTGTGTCATGTATTTGTCCTGCAAGAAAGCTATCGGCTCTCCAGAGTTCACACCTTCTCCTACTTTGTTAATTGTGTTTGATGGAAGATCGTTAAGGCCGCACATGATTATTTCCTCTTTTCTAGTCCAGTTGGGAGGTAAGTTCTTTTCCATACAAGTAGAAGTAGTTGATGCACTGCTCGACTATAATTTGTTATTGGGAAGGAATTGGACTTACTCGATGACAATTGTTGTCTCATCGGTATTTAAAATTTATGCTTTCCCCGTGATGGAAGGATTGTGATTATCAAATAGATGGATTTCAACTGTTCTAGCTCTGTGGAAAATCAAGGATCCACAGTTCTGTGGATTGAGAATTCTCAGTCGACAAATAAGAGAATTGGTGTTGGAATGTTCCCTTCGCTCATGGGAAATTTTAATTTCCCAACACCGATAGCTTACATTCATTCCACCTCAGTCAACTTTCAAGATTCGATTCCTCCAGCTCTGGTAACGAGAGTCATGTTGTTTATAACTTCATATCTATAAGATACATGGGTGTTACCCTCATTATGTGTATCATTCGATGGTTGCACACATTCTGGGAGCTATGCCATTGTATGCAGCTAAAATATCTTACCAGACTATTCAATGCACCACTGCAGACCCTGATCAAACTCTTGCATGAATAGAGGAGAACAATCTATTTCTAGATCCTGTCTAGGCTCAAAATTCTTCAATTTCTAAAGACTGTCTCGAAACCATCTTGCCTATGGATGAGGCTATCATTGAGGAAATGAATGGAACTAAAATGACGTGGGAATATATGAATCATATATCGTATTTCCTTGTCGATATCATTCATGTGAAAAATGGAGAATTTAAGTCATTTGTGAGTAGGATCTTTGATTGGGTGGTGAACCCCTTGGCCAAGCATGGTGTCTACACTGAGGGGAATACATAAAATATATCGAAAACCATATCCATTAAAATTTATATAACCCTTGATGTTGTAGAAAATGTCTTTATTAGGGTAGAATGATCTCAAGATGAAATTTGTTAATATACGACTCTCTTTAAGGAATTTCGAGATATTTTCACATGTTTGTATGAGGAAATTCTTGGAATAGATCCTCGAATTGTTCAAAATGAGATTTGAACCTATGAGAATGAAAAACCAGTTCGACAAAATTTGTGACCAGTGAATCCAAGGAAAGAGTCAAAAATTAAAGTTGAGGTGGAAAAGATGCTCAAAGATGGCTTTAATTATCCAGTACCATTGACAGAATGGATTTCTAACCCGGTTTTGGTCGATAATAAGCAGGGCATGATTTTACTATGTATGAATTTTCGAGACTTGAATAAAGCTTGTCCAAAAGATAACTTCTCTACACCGTTTATCGATCAGATTCTCAATGAATGTGCAAGAAGCAATATTTTTTCGTTGATAGATGGTTTTTCAGGTTAAAACTAGAACGAGACTCGACCCAAAGACCAACATAAGACAACTTTCATTTTTCCTTGGGGAACCTTCACATACAAGAAGATTCCCTTTGGCCTTATAAACACTGGAGCTACTTTTCAATGGGCCATGATGTTTTCTTTCCACAAATTCAAACACATAGTAGAGGCTTATTTGGATTATCTTATATCGCATTCTCGTAAGAGAGCTCAACATTTGTTACACCTCTGCCTAGTATTCTAGAGATGTCATCACTATCGAATCCAATTAAATCCACATAAATGTATTTTTTGCATGACTTCTGGATGTCTTTTGGTTTTTATAGTTTCAACTAAAGGGATCATGGTTGAACCTTTGAAAGTGGAGGAAATCACTCAGTTGCCTCCCCCACACACAATTCATCAGCTTCAAATTCTACAAGGAAAGGTGAATTTTCTTCAATGCTTCGTACATAACTATGCTAATATCAAGAAAGGATTCATGCACCTTTTGAAAAGGGGGGTTCCATTTTTGGGGAATGAGGCAACACAATGTTCATTTGATGCATTAAAGAAAGTGTTTGTTTCAAATCCATTATTGAGCCCCCCATATTATAATTGATATTTGTTTTTGTATTTGGGAGAAACTGAATTGTCAATTGGCATGGTCTTAGTTCAGGAGGATGATGATCTCCAAGAGCATGTCATATACTATTTAAGTCGTGCTTTATTAGTACATGAATTAAAGTATTCTCACATTAAGAAACTGGCCTTAACAACATTTCATGTTGTTCAACGGCTTCAACATTACATTATGTTGTGCAAGACAACCGTCATTTCTAACGTTAATCCTTTTCTATATGTTTCGACTCGGTGAATAATTGGAGGGAAGTACAACAAGTGGATTGTTGTGCTTCAAGAGTTCAATATGGATTTTTCTTCTGTGAAATCCAAGAAGTATTTAGTATTCTCTGAATTGATGTTGGAGTTCCTGGTAGAGAATGAGGATAGAGAAGTAATTGACTCTTTCCTTGATGAAAATATCTTCCTCATCTCTTGGTCTAATCCTTGGTATGGATATATCCTTATATATCTCTAGACTCTGAAGTTCCCTCCACATTTCTCATGAGATGAGCAATGACAAATTCGTCACCAAGCAAAGGACTATCCCATTATCGTCGACACTTTGTATCGACAAGGGGTAGACTCAATTCTCCATCGCTTCCTCACTCATGAGGATATATAGGTTGTATCAAATGACTTCCATGGTGGACCATGTGGAGATCACTTATCAAGGTTGGAAACAACCCATAAGATTTTGCGTGTTGGTTATTTATGGCCTACAGTCTTCAAAGATTGCATCAAAGTGGTCAAGAAATGTCATCCTTTTCAAATCTTTACAAAGAAGATGTGAACGCACCTTGCTCCTATGTTTCTCGTCATTATTATCAACCCATTCACCACGTGGAGGGTATATTTTATGACATACCTCCTAGCCTCGTCTAGAGGGAATCGATACATCATAGTGATTGTTGACTACTTTACTAAGTGGGAAGAAGTTATGCCAACATTTGCTAATGATGGTGAAACCACAAAACTTTTCATGTTCAATCAGGTCATCTCTAGGTTTGGGGTTTCGAGAAAGATTTCCACTAACCATGGAAGTCACTTTTATAACCACATGATGTCTAATTTATCATCGAAACTGGGTTTTACATAGGAAAATTCACCTCCTTACTATCCTCGGGATAATAGTCAGGTCAAGGCTGTTAAAAAATCCTTAAAAACCATATTGAAGAGGACAGTTAACTTGACCATATCAATGGGATTATCGAACCTCAATCAAAATTGCAACAAGTTTCTTTCCTTTTCAACTTGTTCATGGATTAGAAGCCATTTTTCCTATTGAATGTGAAATCCCTTCACTTGAAATTGTTTTCGAACTCTTACATGACACGACGCAACTTGAATAACACCTCATTTATCTCAAACATATTGATGAGAAACGTCGAGATGCAGCTTTAGAAAATGAAGTGCATAAAAAATGCCTCAAGTCTCAATACAACAATTTTGTCCACCCAAGGGTGTTTTCCAAAGAAGACCTTATGTTAGTCTACAACCAGGACAAGGATATCCTGGGGGATGGAATGTTTAACCCCATATGGAATGGTCCATATATCGTGCAACGAGTGTTGGAAAAAGGGTCTTACAAGTTATCATATTAAGAGGGAAATGTGTTTCCAGATCCCAGAAATGGGCTCTACCTTAAGAAGTACTATGCTTGAGCCTAATGGCTTGAGTACTAGTTCTTTTGTGAATATTGTTTATTATTGTATATAGGTTTGTATAAGTTTCTTCGTATTTCCTTGTATTTTTTACTGTTGTGCTTTTGCAGTGTGGTAGATGCCAGGGGAGTCATTGGTCTATATTGGATTCATAGAAGGTGTTAGTTGTCACACTCGGAACTTGGCTTCCACTGCCTAGGTGATTTCTTCACCCACTAACTAGCTAGTATCTACTGGAGGTGTTTGTCTCGAAGAAACTACAAATAATGTTGTTGAATATAGTGTCATCATCGAACTTTTGTGAGACACTTTATCACATGGCATTCAACACCTTCACGTTTTCTTGGATTCTCAGTTGGTTGTGTCACAATTTAATGGTCTATATCATATTTGTGATCCAGTCTTGTTATGACAGTTCCTTAGGGTACGTCTTCTAGAATGCTCATTTGAGTTTGCTACCTATGAGCATGTTCGTAGGTGAGCTAATATAGTAACCGATGCATATGATAATTACGTTTTAGATTGGCATTTGTCCCATTAATAACACAAGAATAAACATTTTACACATGTAAATATTTATCATTTCCAAATAGAATATAAAAATAATGCACAAAAAAAATAGATATACTATTTATGTCCAAAAGAGGTCCATAGTACAAAATTTGGGCTACCAGTGCCAAATGTATATCAGTACAAAATAGTTCTCTTGGCACATAATAGTCTAGGCCTAAGACTGATGAAATATGTCATAGGAAACCACGACATTCATTAAACATTGGAATAGACAGACCCATGTTCAGGGTAGTCCTATAACATGACGATGCATCCCTACTAGCAGGTCATCTATAGTGGCCATCAGTATGGAGCATGTTAGTTCCTCCAGGTTTCTTCCCACACTTCATAAGGTCCTTTCCACATCATCACTAGGCCTTGCTTTGTCTCTCCCTTGATGACTATGTCATGAAACGTCGTCTAGTCTCGTTGGTGCTCTATCTGCACATTTGAGAAACACATGTTAATATTATGGATCTCACCAAAAAGACATGTTTTTATTCCTTTCTTGTCTATATATAATATATAATCTAAAAAAATAATTAAATTAAATTAAATAAAGGTTACCTATGACTTGAATCTCGTCAGAAGGAAGAATGATGACATCGGGATCTCCACAGAAGTTGATTATGGTATATGGATACACCTCAATAAAGGGTACTTGATGTTCCCACCGAAAAAATAAGTCACCATCATAAGGATTAAATAACTTCCCTCCTCCTAGGCGAGACAATAAATTATTCCATCATACCATAGTGAGCCATGGTCGTAAATGTTCTCTAGAATGATATTTTGGGATCATCATTTGAACCATATTGAAAAAGAATGTGCAAAGAACATTGCTAAACCCAAAATTCTTGTTTTGTCACAACTTGCAATCAATGAGTTAAGTTTTCATGCAAGAAAGCATCGCAGTGCTTCAGTCAAACATTGTGGGTCTTAAGCACTCAACCCCATGCTGCACTTGTGAACGAGAATACAAATGAAAGGAGTTAGATCCTAGAATGTGCACTATAGTATACAATATCACCTTTAGACTCATTTTGGTGATGTGCTTGATAGGCACTTGTGAGCCTATTTTCTCTATGCCATCCTCGCAGTATTCATTTATGTATTTGTTAATAGTTTGGCCACCTCCCCCATGGGTTATGAAGTTGGGAACTTCACCTATACGAGATAAACTAGTGATAAAGTAGATGTCTTCAACTAATAATAAATGCCTCTGTGTCTGGATGCCAATAATCAATGAGGAGATTTAACAATCTCTTTTCAGCTCATATTCCACCAATTTGGAAAAACATATACATGTTTCATTTTGAGAGAGATTCTTTGGCATCATCATCATCAAATACTGTATGATCAACCTCTTCATGATAAAGTTCCCTCCATTGAACAACCATCCTTCTCAAGATCCAAAAGAAGAAAATAAATCTTTTATTTTTTCAAGTTTATTTTGAGCATCCACAGGTCCCTGTTATGAAATTCATGGATATCCACGACTAGTGTTTATACCAATTGTGAATATCCATGGGCCATTTTGAGGCAAACCACGGATGTGTAGATTCATGAGGAGAAAAGGAGGGGTATCCCTCAATTTCTCATAAAAGTCAAAATTTGAATGGATGAAATTGAAAGCAATAGATTGAGCACTTAATTGGTCCATACGGTTTTTGATTTGGTCACTCCAAGATCTCACAATCTCCAAGTGAATTTGGAAGGGTTTCTCCAAATTTGGGTAATTTTGGTTCAAATGGTAAAAATGATATTGTAAAATGGTAAAATAGCCTTTTTAATATAATTTTTTAAACCCATTTTCCATGGTTTCTCATTGTTCCATAAATTGAACTAATGTCAAGACATATTGTCGTGTTGTGGTTTCCATTGCACGTTATAGATCTATATTTTGGGTACTTTTGGTCCTTTTATCGAATGAATGAGTCTTTTTCAAGACTATGGAAATGTGATGTTTTCATGTAACTGAAATTTTGAGTAGGTTTCACATGCCTTCAATGTTTTCATTAACAGTTTCTAACTTCACTTTTACCTAGGTTCAACCCCGTTAACTTGCGACATAATCCTATCTTTATTCTCAAAATGTCATCTCATTGATGGTAGAGCCTACCTTCCATGGGAGCCCTAGTTTAGAACACCTTTTATATTATGGCGCTCAAGTTGCACACTTTCTTAGGATTGGGAGTCCTATTTAGTCCTACCATGACTTTGTGTTAAAGTTGCATTTATTCCACTCAATATTGTTGTGGATATTACCTATGAGACTCCCCCCATTATATCTCACGCACAATAACATTTTTTCCGACTCTTCAGTAGATATTGTATTCCTTACTGGCATATAGTGTGGGCTCCATCTCACTTGCATAATGCATCTATATGTACTGAACACATATTTTTCATAGGGTCAACCCTATTCATTAATGATATCATATCTATCTAGCTGCTTAAAGGTGTCTCTCATGTATGGTAGAGATTACCTCTCCATGGGTGTCCTAGTTAGTACCTCACTGGAATATTTTACACCCATGCTACAATTTCTGCATAGGATTAGAAGCCCTCTTTAGTCTTGTCACGTCTTTGTGTTGCATCCTAATGAATTTCTCTCAATCATTTTCTTCCTAACTCACCTTCGGGGGATTCCAAACTTTTTTGGGTTGTAATTGCATTGCATATTAACCATTTGCGCTTTTAGGCCTAATGTCGGCCCCAACTTTCTCTTGTTGAACTAGTTTCTTATGCATTCCTACGAGTTTCTAGCCTTGCAATTTATGCCTTTGCGACTCAACACCTTAACCCTGGAGGAAACATTCCCTGAGTGTCCTTATCTTGCACATGCTTCCTTACATTAAGCATAGGTATTTTCCTTGAGCTTTGGAACTAGTTTTCTTGCTTGTGAAACTCGTTTCTTCCACTGTAATATAACATTATTTTATTATTTTCCAGGTGTTATCACTCTATAAATTCCCAGAGGTTGTTGTTAGGTAGAAGAAATTTACTAGAGGTAACCCTATCCAACCACTTCGAAACTGGGAGCTAGCCCTACCAGTTTCAGAGAGGGATCTCTCTGTAATTTTAAACTTGTTTTAAACTTCAGATATTAGGCTAGTTAAAAAGTGCAGGACCAACTGATGTTTGTTTTTATAAGATGGATGAAAGGTTTTACGCATCCATTGGGTTATGGGGTCTGTTTTATAAAGGTAGAGATCGAAGAACATATATAAATATTCATTTCACAGGGCAGGATAATGCAACTACTAGATTCTTTAGCAATAAAATGATGGCTAGCGGAGAAAAGTGAGATGATTAATTATAACCAAGAAGCATTTAAGAATTTATTGACTACAATATAAGAAGAAAACACTTGGATCTTTAAAATCTAGCAACAAAGTACGCAAAGGTAAATTATGTAACTTTAACTCCTTTTAAATGATCAGACTAGAAAAACAAGATGATAACTAGAAAGATACACATTCAACTGAGAATAGAAAACTTCACCAATAGATAACACACAGGAATCCTATGAAACGTCTCTTTATATTACTGAAAAATCTTCTTGATGAAAATTACAGTGCTTAAAGCTTGCTAGGGTGTAAAAATCAACCCTCAATACTTCTAAGTTAGAAGTATTTATAATCAGAATTACAAACGACCTTGTCGTAAATGATTAGGATGTGGCAGCCCATGAATCTAACAAACTAACTAACAAGATAAAAAATCTAGGAAGTGTCGATGATGTGTCAAATTCTTCATGTTGAATCTGGGGAAGGCCATTGGTGAGTCACCCACATGAATTTGACTGATTTGTTTTTTGACTCAACTTGCACACCTCATTTCCTACTTGATCAAGTTGCACAGCTCTTCCCATCTTAGCTGACTAGGGATGGTGACTTTGAGTAGTCTACGGTATATTTCATCCACTTCTGTGTACTTGGAAAAAGTCAGTTTGATGATGAAAATATACTTGATCTCGTGTTGTATGCTGAGGTCTATCTACAAAGTCTCCAAGAACACTTTGCCCGTTATACTGCCTTGTATTCCCGAGAACTTCGAACTATCCTTGGCCATTGTATCCATATTTTGCTTGGAGTCTGGAAGGGTCATCAAGTTGTCATTCAGAACCATCAAACCAGGAAGACCTTTTTTCTGCAGAGCCTCGAGCTCGTTGAAAAACCTTTGAAAT
Source organism: Picea sitchensis (assembly GCA_010110895.2). Classification (NCBI taxonomy): domain Eukaryota; kingdom Viridiplantae; phylum Streptophyta; class Pinopsida; order Pinales; family Pinaceae; genus Picea; species Picea sitchensis. The sequence goes on along the minus strand of SNQJ01S0026472.1, from coordinate 3,972 downwards.
CCAATGTCCATGTTCTGGACTTTTTCCTTCAACTGCAACATCAGTCCTCTTTTGGTCATAACCCTCTTGACTTCAAGGATGGTTTCTTTCCTATCTTCGATTTTCAATTCTTCTAGTTCTTCTTTGGTCTTCGAGTTCAGGAATCTAATTATTTCATTGTCTTCAGTGGGAATTTCTCCTAACTCTCCTTTTATTTTGTCAATAACCTGCCTGCTTCTTATCACTAGTTCATGTTGCTCGAACATGATTTGCACCATGGGCCAAATTTCATTTCTGGAGCTGGATATATCCATCCAAACATTTTCCTTAGCCTCTGCAAGTGTTTTACCCCCCATTGTTTTTTTCTGAAGCTGTTGGATTTCCTTCTTGAGCTTCTATGATGTTTGCCTCTCCATGTTGTAGCTTATCTGGTAAGAAGACTTGAGCTCCTAGATATTCTCCACTTCTTTTTTTATTGTGTTGATTTTTGTTCCTTGCAGGGTCATATCTTCCATGGATTTTGCTAACTCCACAGTTTTTTCCAGTGCTGTCAACGGGGTTGCTGATGAAATTTTTGTTTTTGTGGTTGTTGATAAAGTTGATGTGCTGACTTTTGCAAGAGGGACTGTGCTCAATGGGATGAATTCTATGGGAGTTTATTGTTCCTTCTCCTTCAACAACCTTTACAATTATGCCTCCATTTCCTTTATCTGTGCGTTCTACTGCATGATTAGCTTCAACAATTCCTCTTTCTCATCTTCTGTCTCAACTATTTATTTAGCCTGTGAGTTCTCTGTAGGTGGCAATTTCAGTTGCTTTCTTAGAGATGCAATGTCAGCATTCTTTTTCTTTAACATATGCTCTGCTGATTTTACATTCAAGGGATCATACCCAATCTTGAGCACCAACTCTTCTAAGGATTTTATTCTTTTATCCTTTTCAAAAGAGGATATTTTTTCCATTTTCAACTAGGTCTAAACATTGTTTAGAGATACCTGTAATTTTGCAGCTATAGAGGAAGCATGGGCCAATGTGGAGAAAACCATTTCTCCAGTGTGTCTATGCAAATCCATCTGGTCAGTTGGATGGACTTGTTTGGTGTCAAAAAAAATAGTTGACCTTTTGTAGTCAATGATCTCTTTGGTTTGAGGCACCTGTGCTTGCATAAATGTCAGATGCATTCTTCCTTTCTCTGTATCAAAAGTTGATAATAGTTTGTGTTGTGTTGTGGACATTTTCTTCCAGAACTGAGCATAAGTGATGTTGGTCAGCATCTGGTTTTTCTTCTTGATCAAATCAAATTTTTTGAAAATGTTCAGAGGTACAGATCCCTGTGGAGTTTGGGTGGTCACAACTATATTTGTCTACTTCTTTGAAGAAGAAGTGGACACCACCTGATGTTTTTGCTCAACCACTTTGGCAGAGTGGGGTTCTTCCTCACCAGACATGTGAGTAGTATGAGGGATTTTAGGTCTTTTACTGTATACTTGAAAATCCTCCGTTAATACTTCGGTGATTGAAATAAAGGTATCCTTCCTTAGCCTTTTTTCCTTTAGTACCTATGGAGTGGTAGTATGTGAGATAGTGACTGAAGGAGATTCCTATTGTTCAGCATCTGCCAGGGTATTTTCCTCCCACTCTGTCTAGTTCACATAGTTTTCAATTTTTGGTTTGAGGGTGTGAGCATAAGGTGAACTCTTGTTTTTAGATCTCATCTCTACAATGATCCCACTTGGATCATAATGCCAAATGAAACTGGTGTTGAATTTCATTTCCTTTAATATTTTATCTGCCTCTCCCCCAACAGCTTGATTGTTGTAGATAAATGGTCCTATTTGCCCTTTAATCCTCATCTATTGTTTTTTCTTCAAAGACACAAAATGAATGTCATCTAAATTTATCACCTGACGAATATACTCCAGTGCAAATATCCACACAGGCAAATACTTGGGCAATTTGTATGGAGCTAGCTGACACCCATACAACCTGATCTGTGTGTGATTCTGATATAGGAACCAGTCCTCGGTCTTTGTGAGATCCAAAAGGTGCAAAACTCTTTGGATCTCCTCGTTTATCCTTGGCTCTGGTCTTCCACTGAGAATTCTTACCACTGGGTGATAAAACAACTCAATAAACTATTTAAAACCAAACTCAATGGGGTTCCTTCTGTTTCAGGATAAATCCGTGAGTGCGGACACAAACTGATCTCCCTAGATCCACCTAGATCTAGAACAAAATAGGACAGAATAATACACTTTTCCTAGACCTAGACTATTGAATGAACTAAGAGACTAGGATCATGCACATACCTTATGACCGCTTTCCTTAGGTCTTTGTTGTTCCAATCTTTGCTCCAACGCTCTTGTGCCATTCAGCTCACAATAATACAAACCAATCGAAGTGAAGGCAGATCAATATATTCAATAGCTAATCTATACATATGATCAAGGAGTAATGTAATAAAGTGACATCATCTTTATGGGAAAGGGACATATTACTGTATTGAATTAATTGAAAGTGAAACTTACAACCTGGCCCTTGATGTTGTAGATCTCCTTTCGATGGCTCCTAGCTCTGACACACACACTTGCTCATGCATCAAGAAAATCAACCACACTTGATGACCTTGTTGTTGTCTCTTGCTGTTGTAG
>SNQJ01S0026471.1:178946-191746 GCA_010110895.2 Picea sitchensis | reverse complement strand
AATTTAAAAAACAAACAAACAAAAAAAAACAATTTACACATAAAACATTAAAACAAAACGTAATAACAAAACAACATATCCTAAAACATCACGTCCCACCTAATTTCAAATCAACGGGTGTGAATTTTTCTGGAACCACCCTCTCCATCCGAAGTTTAACGAGAGGGGGGGGGGGTTCGTAATGGTTATTGTATTTAACCACCTTTGTACATGTGTCGACGCCATATGCTAGCGGACCCCCCCCCCGAAAACCGCTTACCACCATAGGGGGGGTCCGGAATACCACTCTGCCCCTGAAAAAACCGTTTTCACAACATTTTGACCATTCAACTTTCAAAGCATTTTTCGGGCAGAATAATTCAAATTTTAAAAAACCGAGAGAGGTTTTTCTCTGTAACGAGATGAAGAACAAAAATATATCTCATGTTTTTCACCGATGCCAAGAGTAGGGAGAATCAAAGCCATCTTCGAGGCCCTTTTTTCCAGATTTTCACTATTCCGTTACAGTCCTGATTTTGTGGGAGCTATTACAGCCAGCTGGAGGCGAATTTGGAAAAACCGAAGGAGTTTTTTATCCATCACATGCCCATATACAATAAAATCCTTCATTTTTTTCCCAGGTGTCAGAGTTGAAGAGAGAAATATGTCTGTTCAGACCCCTTTTTCACAGAAATTAGGCCCGTCATTCATGGCGGATAGTTCCAAATTTTTAGGGAATTATGGCTATTTTTGGCCGAGGCGGTTGAAACCAAATTTTGAAACTTATGGGGAGGTCTATCCTATTTATTCATATGATTTTAATGTAAAGAGGTTCAACCTGGAGGTACCAGAGAGGGGAAGATAATCTAGACACACTTTCTGTTTTGTCAATATGATCAACGGTTTGAAGTGATTTGGAATGAATATTAAGACACTGGATTTCCAGATTCTTGTGTCATGATTCATGGTGAAGTTTTCTGATGTCAAATTTCATTTTCATGTTTTTCTCATATTGTTTTCTTCCATCATTCAGTATAAGAAAAATATAATCAGGATTTGTCTTGTACAACCTGATTTGGCTTAAAGCAATGTTTATGTTTTCTTCTGAAAAATGAATGTAGAATTCAGATGAACGTCGCTCTGCATTTGAGATGATTCTTAACCCATTATTCTTTTCCATCTTACAAAATATTGAGATCCACTGTCATGGATGCCTTGCCTGGTTACCAATGTTCTTAGTTATTTATTCATTCATCAATTTTAACTTGTTGAATCCATTCTGCCCAATGGCCTTTTCCTCTGTTGTCAACCAAAACCTCATCTAAATATTTAAAAATATCCCAACCGCATACTTTCATAGCTATCCTAAAATCTATTCCATACAAACCAATTTAAAGCGAATAGAGAGATCCCTCTCCAAGTATTGGAGGGCTAGATCCAAGACTCGAAGTGGTTTTGATGTTGCCTCTGTGACTGCCATCCCAGCCTTGGGAAAATTAAAGAGTGCTAATAGAATGGTGACTCCACTGGGGAACTTCTCCCAAGTAGTACACTTCAAAGCTCCAGATCTGATCACTGATGGTGGACAGTGACCAAACATAAGAAGGTTGATATCATTCACCTAGCGACTCCAATCAGCTCCAGACAGTGCCAAACTCAAAGACTCCATTGGAGGAAGAACCTAAAGCATGGCCAAGAAGCCTAGAAATACTAGGTACTCAAGCTCAAATTGCATTCAAGACATCTTTGGTTTTATCTGCAATTATGTTTTTCCTTATTCTAAGCCTTATCAAAGGTATATTGTTGAGGATTACATTGACCACCTATTGATTGATGAGCCCCAAGAGATTAGATCCCCAATTGTGGATTATGTACATACTCATACACCTGTGCACACCCCAGATGCATCTGTAGAAAGCCTAGTGAGACATAAGCCTCCTGCTTTATCTCTTATTCTTGCTAAACCTCTGAATGGGTGTAACCCTCTTGCTTCACCTTATGTACTTTCCAAAATCCCAGAAAGATAGAAAACCCTATATTTGTCTCCTATCCTCCATGACCTCCCTGATAATTACATCAATAATCTGCCTAGGTTTGATGGAGAAAATGGGAATACCACTGCTGAAAAGCATATTCAAAACCTTGAGGATTTCCTTGACCTTTATGAGGTTGAAGATGATGATGTTTGTATCAGGATGTTTGCCCTGTCTTTGCAAGGTAAAGTTAAAAATTGGTTTAGAAATCTGTCAGCTTCAAGCATCAGAAATTCTCATCAGTTCATGCAAGTTTTATTAGATAGGTGGGTGATCATGGGGAATATTTTACTCATCTTAGAAGAATATGACCACTTGAAAAGAAAGTCTGGAGAGACAGTACAACAGTTCTCGACCAGGTTCAATGAGGTGTATCATTCAATACCTGTGGATGTAAGGCCACCTCCTGGTTTAACTAAATTACATTTCCCATAAGCCTTTGATCCAGAAATGACATTCCAGTTAAGAGAAAGAGACGCTGCAACCCTAGAAGAAATGAAAAATATCACAGTCGATGTGGAAGCTAACCTGTTGAATAGGAAGGCAAAGCTAGAAGCAGTCAGAAAAGACAAAACAAAAAAGGAGCATGCGATATCCTTAGAAGTAAAGCTGGATACTCTGATGAACACTGTAAATGCAATGTTGCACAAGATTAACAAGAAAGATGAAATTGCTTTCCAAAAGCCTCATGTATCATCGAATCTAGAAAGAACAAGAATAAATGTCCACAAAAACTTAGCATCCCAACCCCTTTATCCTAAACCATCAGAGGATTTCTTCATGTACTCAATTCACAACACAACCAAAGAAGAAGTTCAAAGTCGGGTGGTGGTGGAAAATTCTTCGGAGATGATATGCATGTTTGATGACCCCCCCCTATATAGATAATATGCTTAGATATGATCTTTAGTATGGTGACTATATGGTTGAGATTGAAGATGATTGTTCAAAGCAGCCAGTATTATCTTCATGGGAGGAAGAAGCCCAATTATCACAGTGCATAGATGACAATCAGATTTTGCGTATCCAACAAGATTGCAAGGAAGATGACGCAGAAAATTTCCCAAGAAATGCAGAATGTCTTCCCCTGTGTTTTGCCTCATCGTTAAGGGAACATTACAAATAGTTCATGAATAAAAAGAATGAGGAAAACAAGGTAAACACGGAAGCTAATCTAGAGGTGCAGCCCTTGATCCTTTTTGAAGGTCAAGTTTCAGATGAAATCAGGAAGCCTGAAATAGATAATGAGCTGGTCCATTGTGATTCAATGTTGTTGTGTCCTATTTCTTTTCAAATTGTGAGAGGGAATCTTGGTCAGATTTTGGTTGAAAATCACAGTGTGAACCATGAAGTACCAGGAAGGACATTACCACCACCATCCAAAACATTTTATGACCCTATCGCTGATATTTTGGATGATGTATGTTTTCAAAGTCTAGCTCCATTTACTCCAAATGAATTAAAACATTGTTATGATATGGACATGTTCGGACAGTTTAGCCCACTATCTGGTGCAGGAGAGGCATCATTTCAGAAACCATCAGAGCATCCACAATCATATAAAGAAGTGTTGAAAAACACAGAAGGCATAGGTGAAAAATCGAGTCTTGATGTTGAATTGTTTAAAGTTGAAAATCAAAGGATGGGCCAAATCTATATTGATCATGAAAATACATATATGGAAAAAAAAATTAATACAGGATATTTTTCTATTTCCAGTGTTTTTCCTATTGTTCAGGTTTATCAAATCTTATATAAGGAAAACCAGGTTAGAAATTACTCTCACGCACGAGTAACAGACTTATTTCTAAGTTTCATCACAGACAGTGAAAGAACAGAGCCACTAGATCAACTTCTGGATTGGTTGCATTGACATTTTTCCATTACCTAGCTGAGCAATGGTTGCAGTAGGATAGGTAGTAGTTTTGAATAAGCTCAGCATTCCGGGCATCTCTTTTTCAGCAGTGTTTATTTTAATTTGGTTTCAGTTACAAGATCAAAACAGGTACAGGTTGCAGAATAAAATTTTGGGATCAGCCCAAAGAATAAAGCATCGGTCTGCATGTTCAGAGTTCAGTGGTTCTTGACACCTCCTGAAAGAGCTACCATCCCCAGGTGAAGCTTATGTTGGGGAACTATAATCATAAGTGACTCGATTCTTTGACTGTTGATTTTTCGTTTCTCTCGTGATGACGAAGTCTGGCTCGGTTGATCCCGTTTCTCCCCTCCATTCATTTCGCTCGCTCCCCCATCACCCTGCTGCATCCTTCATCCATGTTGCACCCTCAATCCCTTGTCCTTTTGCCCCGTTGACTACCTCTGGCCAATATTACCCCTCCATGAATGAATAAAGAAACTTAGGATAATAAACGAATAATGTTAAGGGGTTAGTGGCATTTTCTAAATGCTTGTTAGCCCAATAAAGTTGTTTTAGTAGGATAATGTAAAAACAAATAATGATTAGATTAATTATTAATTAATTATTATTTAATTATTATTTAATTATTAACTTAGTCTAATTAAGTTGGTTGTTTAAGGTTAGTAATTAGGATTAATTAAATATTAAATAAAACAAATTAAAAAAAAAAAACATATAAAAAACAAACAAAAAACATAAAATATAATAAAACAAAACAAATTTAAAAAAGAAACAAACAAAAAATAAACAAAATAAAGCAAATTAAACATAAAACACTAGAACAAAATGGAATAACAAAACAACATATCCTAAAACATAACGTCCCACCTAATTTCAAATCAACGGGTGTAAATTTTTCCGGACCCCCCCTCTCCATCCGAAGTTTAACGAGAGGGGGGGGGTCTGGAATGGTTGTTTGATTTAAAACACCTTTGGACATGTGTCGGGCCCATATGAAAGCGGACCCTCCCCCCCTAAAACCTCTTACCACCTCAGGGGGGGGTCTGGAATACTACTCTGCCCCCGAAAAAACCGCTTTCGCAACATTTTGACCATTCAACTTTCAAAGCATTTTCCAGGCAGAATAATTCAAATTTTGAAAAATCAAGAGAGGTTTTTCTCCGTAATGGGATGAATAAAAAATTTTCTCTCATTTTTTGCACCGGTGTCACGATCAGGGAGAATCGAAGCCATCTTCGAGGCCCTTTTTTCTAGATTTTCACTTTTTCGTTACAGTCATGATTTTGCTGGAGCTGTTACGACTAGATGGAGGTGAATTTAGAAACACCGAAGGACATTGTTTTCCAGAACATGCCCATATACAATAAACTCCTTCATTTTTTCCCCAGGTGTCAGCATTGAAGAGAAAAAGATGTATATTCGGACCCCTTTTTCGCAGAAATTAGGCCCGTCGTTCATGGCGGACAGTTCCAAATTTTAAGGGATTTATGGCTATTTTTGGCCGAGGCGGTTGAAACTGACTTCTAAAACTTATGGGGAGGTCTATTCTATTTATTCAGAGGATTTTAATGTAAATAGGTTCGACCTGGAGGTACTAGAGAGGGGAAGATAATCTAGACACACTTTCTGTTTTGTCAAGATGATCAACGGTTTGAAGTGATTTGGAATGAATATTAAGACACTGGATTTCCATATTCTTGTGTCATGATTTGTAGTGAAGTTTTCTGATGTAAACTGTCATTTTCATGTTTTTCTCATATCGTTTTCTTCCATCATTGTTTATAAGAAAAATATAATCAGGATTTGTCTTGTACACCCTGATTTGGCTTAAAGCAATGTTTATGTTTTCTTCTGCAAATTGAATGTAGAATTYAGATGAACGTTGCTCTGCATTTGAGATGATTCTTWACCCATTATTCTTTTCCATCTTACAAAATATTGAGATCCACTATCATGGCTGCCTTTCCTGGTTACCAATGTTCTTAKTTATTTATTCATTCATCAATTTTAACTTGTTGACTCCATTCTACCCAATGGTCATTTCCTCTGTTGTCAACCAAACCCTCATCTAAATATTTCAAAAAACCCCAACCCCATAATTTCATAGCTAGCCTAACATCTATTCCATACAAACCAAGTTAAAACGAATAGAGAGATCCCTCTCTGAGTCTTGGAGGGCTAGATCCAATACTTGAAGTGGTTTTGATGTTGCCTCTGTGACTGCCATCCCAGCCTTGTGAAAATTACAGAGTGCTAACAAAAAACTAAAAATTTATAGCTTCACGTTTTCTTTTCTCTAGAAGAAAAGTTTTTTCCTGGAATATTTCAAATCTGAGAAGAAAGTAATGTTTAGAAGTTGATTAAAATTTGTACATATTATTTTCAGACTCGTAATACTAAAAAGTATATATATAAAAATCAAAAAGAAATCTAGCTCCTAAGAAATTTTATACTCGATCTCATCCAGACCCAGAACCTGCGATAGTAACCGATAACCCAAAACAGTTTCTCAGGAAAAATCCATTGTTGAAGGTTCAATAAGTCATACTCCCTTTCATAAATCCCTTTCCTTTTCAGGGGAGCTTGTTACCTTTCAAAACCCTGACTTTGACACCCTTTCCGAACAAAGCCTGGGTAGAACAAGATCCGATAGTTTTGTGACTGAAATCATTTTGGACCCAACCATTTTGCAACCCTGGAATCCTAAAGTTCTATCTCCCACTGCTAAACCACAAACCACTCACTCGGTGGTACCCAGTCCCTCCTTGTCCTCGTCTTCGGTCGCTACCTCCCCTCTCATCCATTTTGTTATCCCGCCTCCTCCACCTATCATGGCAGCCAGATACACTCCCATGGTGTTGGCCGCGCCTCTTCATGCTATGCCCTAAGACTATCAAACGAGACTCCCACAGTTCGATGGAACAAGACCTTTGAATGCCCAACAACATGTTGATAAAATGAATGATTATTTTGACCTGCACGAAGTAGATGAGGCTGACGTTCAAATGAGATTGTTTTCCCAAAGTTTGACAGGTGACGTTAAGAAATGGTATAAAGGTTTACGTGCCACCTCAGTCCTTGACCTTACCACATTTCAAAGGAGCTTTCTAGACAAATGGGAGGTAAAGAAAAACCCTCTCCAAATATTGTCAAAATACGAAAATATCAGAAGAAATCAAGGTGTGACAGTACAAGATTACTGCACCCGTTTCAATAACATGTATAACGCAATGCCAGCCGAAATCAAACCTCCACAGGGTTTGGCATTGATAAAATTCCTTGATGGTTTTGACGTTGATATGTCGTACCAACTAAGGGAAAGAAATTCTACCACCCTAGAGGACATGCAGAAAAGAGCAATAAGTGTGGAGGCCAATTTGTTGAAAAAAAGGGAATGACAGAGGTTAGAGAGGAGAGTCACAATTAAAGAGGAACCTTCCACATCAACCTCTGATTCCAAATTGGATTCCTTGGCCAGAGAAATGGAAAGAATGATGGAAAGACTTACTGTATTAGAAATAAATCCTCCGAGAGAAAACCCACCAGCTCCTCAAGTTCGGAATCCTAACTTCAGAAGAAACCCTCCTCAAATCATGCAAAGAGATCCTAGGGATCAAAGAGAGCAAAGAGGTCTGGATCAACAAATCATACCTCCCCTACAAGAAAATTATGTTGATGAAGGAGAGGAAGTGATTGAGGAACTAGAGGATACTCATATAAATATCATGGGCATTCACGATAACGAAGTTATTTTCCTTACCCAAGAAGAGCAGGAACTTTTTCTTCTCAATCAAACAAAAGTAAGTGAAGAAGCTGAAGATGTCGAACAGCAGGCATTCAAAACTGCCATTTTGGAGGTACATCAGCAGTACAATCTACGAAGAAAAAAGACAGAAGGAAGTTCCCCAAAAAAGATGATTGAAATGAAGAAGGTAGTTGAAACCAAAAAAACCTCTGAGCCATCTACCAAGAAGATTCCTGAGAAGAGTAATGCCAAAGTTCCAGCAAAAAGAAACCTTACTATTCTGAAAAGATCGTCGCAGCCTGAGGTTTCATCAATTAATCAACCAAGTACCTCTAGCCAGAAGAATGTGGTAGACAACCCAAAATTGATGAGCCAAAGTAGAGCCCCTACACCTTTCAGCCTCGAAGGGGAATTAGCCAAAGTAAAAATTCCCATTCCACTTTCCGAGTTGATGAACAAATATGCTTATCATTCATAGGTGATTAAAGCACTGACCATTGAACCTAATATAGGTACGAAGGCCTTAACCATTGGATCAAAAAATCATTCAGACACTGTGAACCTTACAGATGATCAACCTGAACTTCTATTCAGACCTGAAGTGGATGGCCAAGTCGATAATGGTGTTGTCTCTCCTTTTTACATCAGTCTAAATATACATGACCTGATCTTGCATAATGCTATGATAGATTCGGGTGCTTCCCATAATCTGATGCCTAAAGCAGTGATGGATAAACTGGGATTGGAGGTCACCAGACCTTCCAAGGATTTACACTTGTTTGACTCCAATAAAGTTAGATGTATTGGTTTGATCAAGGACCTATGTATCACCCTGGTTCATATTCCTACAAAGAGCATGGTCATGGTTGTGGTAGTTGCAGACATTCCCCTGAATTATGGAATGTTACTATCCCAGTCTTGGGGGGCTAAGTTGAGAGGCACCCTGCAGCTGGATATGTCATATGCCACCGTCCCAGTTTTCAGGCAACAAAGAAGGCTATACAGAGAAACATTGATGAAATACATGGTCAGTAGCCAAGAAAAGCCACACAACTATCCTCTTTACTCCACACATTTTGACTTGGATTCTTTTATCCTGTATAATGATGGTGACACAAGAGAGCAAATCACTCAACTGGGAGAAGATACATCTGGTCTGGATGAAGGCTAAGAAATCATCGAGGTAGAAAGAAAGAAAAACGTGATAACTGAAGAATTACCGACAGATTTCTGGAGCATGGATTTTGATGGAGCAGTAAGCAAAGAAGGAAATGGAGTGGGAGTTTGGCTGCACAATCACAGATCCGAGTATTCAGAAAACCATTCTTACAAATTAAATTTCCAATGCACTAACAATATCGTCGAATATGAAGCCTTGATGCTCGGTCTGAAACTTTTGAAAAGAGTTGGTGCCAAACAGATTATGGTAAGAGGTGATTCTGAGTTAATAATCAAGCAAATTAAAGGTGAGTATGCTGCTAAACATCCCCATATTAGAGCTTATAGGAATGTTGTTCTCGATGCCCTTAGATGTTTCACTGAAGTTGATTTGTAGGTAATGCCTAGGGGACAGAACATTTTGGCAGACAGATTGGCTACGTGAGCAACCACATGTAAGATTCCTTTTCGTTCGACTCGCCCATACACGGTAGAAGTGAAGTGCAGACCAACTGTTCCCGACAACATTAGGTACTGGAAGGTATTTGGTAATGATGATCAAATTGAAGACTTTCTGCAGTGTAAAAATGATTTTGAATGTACAAATATAGATTTAGAGAACGAAGATGAAAATGTAAAAAGATATGATTTTGAAAATGATAATGTAAATAGCATAGATTCAGGAGAGTTAGGTGATGATGAGATGGAGACCGATATTTTGCATTTGAAAAGTAATGTTTTACCTAGGGGTTTAGTTCCTTTAGAGGACTTGTTTGATTTTAATGATGTAGCCGAAAAACCGAAAATTGAAGCCAGTGGACAAGAAGTAGAAGATTGTAATATAGGGATAGAAGAGAAACCCAAGATGGTCAAATTGTCCAAATCATTACCCCCTGAGAAAAAACTCAAATACATTGAGCTATTCAAGGAATATTCATATGTCTTTGCCTGGGGTTATGAGGACTTGAAAGCTTATGATACCAGCATCATACTACATAGGATTCCAATAAAAGAAGATCAAAAACCGTTCAGACAGAAACTTAGGAGAATCAATCCCAAGTTACTCCCCCTGATAGAAAAGGAAATCAAAAAAATTTACGATGCCAAAATCATAGTCCCGTTACGTTTTTCCAAATGGGTCTCAAATTTGGTCCCAACACGTAAGAAATCTGGAGAAATCAAGCTTTGCCTTGATTTCCAAAATCTAAATAAGGTCTCCGTGAAGGACAATTACCCCTTGCCAAAAATGGACCACATACTACAAAGGGTAGTCAGATCCAGACGAATCTCTTTGTTGGATGGGTTCTCGGGTTATAATCAGGTCCTCGTTCACCCAAATGACCAAGACATAACCGCTTTCACTACACCATGGGGTACTTTCATGTATGTGAAAATGCCTTTCGGTTTGATGAATGCTGGAGCCACTTTCCAGAGAGTGATGCACATCGCCTTTGTGGAAGAATTAAGTAAATTTATTGTCATCTATATGGACGATGTAAATGTGTTTTCCCAATCTGATGACGAGCACCTGCGACATCTCAGACAAGTCTTTGAGAAATGCAGGAGATTTGGGATTTCTTTAAATCCTAAGAAGAGCCTTTTCGGACAAGAGGAAGGAAAACTGCTAGGGCACATAATCTCTAAGTAAGGAATCAAAATAGAGCCTAGCAGAATGAAAGCCATACAAAAATTAGAACACCTAAGAAACATCAAAGAATTACAGTCTTTTATCGGAAAAGTAAACTTTCTACAAAGATTCATACCCAATCTGGCTGAGCTCCTCAAAAACATTACAAATATGTTACAAAAGGATGTAAAAATAAAATGGGAGATTGAATCCAGGCAGTCTTTCGAACAAGTCAAACAAGCACTCACACAGGCCCTCGTCTTGATCAGTCCTGACTTTACCAAAGATTTCTATCTTTTTTCTTTCGCCTCTGAACAGACCATTGCAACAGTATTACTACAGCAAAACAACGAAGGGTATGAACAACCCATATCCTTTTTCAATAAATCTTTAATAGATGTTGCTTTGAATTATAAAATAATGGAGAAACAAGCTTTTCCCTTGGTAAAAGACAAAATATTTTAGAGTATACATTCTCCATTCCCACACCATTGCATATGTTCTGAATGTGGTAGTAAAAGACATTTTGACCCAGGACAATTTGGATGGAAGAAGAGGAAAATGGATTGTTTTCATTTTAGAATATGACATAGATATTAAGCCTACAAAACTAATTAAAGGTCAAGTTCTAGCAAAATTAAAGGCTGAATCAAATTTCCATGATCTTGACATTAATTTCTTAGCTGCAGCAAATGATCAGGGTGAGTCGGCGACTCCAAGTGTGAGAGAGGTATTTCACAACTCTCCATGGTATGTAGACCTAATATTTGTTTTGCATAATTTACAAGCTCCCCCTAGTCTGACTAAGACTAAAGCTAGGTTTTTGAAGTTGAAAGCATTAAAATTTTGCATTCTAGAAGGCAATCTGTATTGGAAAGATCCTGGAGGTATTCTGTTAAATTGTTTATTGAAATATGAAGCTGACAAAGTGTTACAAGAGTTTCATGCAGGAGATTGTGGTGGTCATCTGAACTGGAAAGTTACAACCAACAAAATACTCAGAGTTGGATTCTATTGGCCCACCCTATTCGGTGATGTACATCATAAAGTGACTTCATGTCATCAATGTCAGTTGTTTGAAGGCAAAAGGAAACTCCTTCCTCTACCCCTAAAACCGATCTCAGTTGAGGCCCCTTTCCAGCAATGGGGATTGCACTTCATTAGAGAAATATACCCCCCTTCTTCAGGCCAGTACAGGTGGATCCTTACTTCCACATATTATTTTACAAAATGGATCGAAGCAGTACCAATCAAGCAAGCCACTGATTCTTTTATTATTAAATTTCTTGAAAATAAAATCTTGTCTCGCTTTGGATGTCCTAGAAAGATTATAACTGATAATGCAGTTGCTTTTCAATCGAATAAAGTCATAGATTTCTGCAACCAGTATCATATTGGTTTGGGACATTCCACAACTTACTACCCTTAGGGGAATGGGCTGGTGGAATCCTAAAAAAAAACCCTAGTAAACATCATCAAGAAGACGTTGCAGGAAAACAAGAAGTCATGGCATAACAAGTTGGTTTTCGCATTATGGGCTGACAGACTGACCACCAAAAGGTCAATCGATATGTCACCATATCAGCTGGTCTATGGCACAGAAGCAGTTTTTCCCACTTCCTTAGGAGTCCCTGTCAAGAAATTACTTCAAGACATACAAGTTGATTCAAACGACTCACAAATAAGGATCAATCAGATGATCCATTTGCAACAGTCTAGGGAAGAGGTTTTCGACAAGACCCAGGTAGTCCAAGAAAGCATCAAGAATATTTTTGACAAAAGAACCAAGGAAGATGATTTTGAGCTAGGAGATTTGGTGTTGAGATGGGACGCCCAAAACAAAGACAAGGGAAATCATGGAAAATTCGATAGTCTGTGGAAGGGACCATACATGATTCAAGAATTCAGAGGAAATAACACTTTCTTGCTAAACAACGCTGATGGGACAAATCTACCAGGAGGACCTGTAAATGGAAGAATGTTGAAGCATTATTTGTCGCCTCAGTAGAGACTCGAGGTTACATCTCCATTGTACATACCATCTTTATTTTTCACCTGCATTTTTTGAGTGAATAAATTTAGTCAGTTGGTTGAAGCCCGAAGACAAGGCCCTAAGCCACTGACCACTGTTTTTCCATTTTTTGAGAATAAAACCAATCAATCAACAAAGGCGACTAGGCAGAAATTTTCAGAATATTAGGAACCAAGATTCTTGGCACTTCACAAGGAAAGTACCATCCCCAGGTGGAGTCGTTGTTATCACCCTATAAGTTATAGGATCAACTGGTGACTGGAATATTATCTCTCTCTAGTGTTTTTGTTGACAAATGATTTTTCATTCTGCAAATAATTTGAAAAGAAAAGAAAAAGAAAAAGAAA
>SNQJ01S0026471.1:152329-178936 GCA_010110895.2 Picea sitchensis | reverse complement strand
ACTTCTTATCAACCATGAAAAAACAATAATGAGTCATATTTACATCAAACACTATTGGGTCCATTACCCAAACCTTTGTGCTATGGGTCTTTCTTCAAGGGTTGACATCAATGACAACCAACCTTAATCAACAAAAGATTGCGGCATTGATAAATATAAGGAGGAGAAACAAATGGTTCTCACCATTCTCTCCAAACTTGGTCCTGAATTCTTTTTTTTCATATCCACATTCCATTCAGTGAAATTCACCTCTGGAGCCACCTAGAAGATGAATTCTCTTGAGGAATTTATCGAATCCATGACATGAGCAAACCAAGCTCATCAACATGGGAAAAATCAAAGGCCAAAAGGTGCATGCACTTACTGTGCAATATGGAAACCATCAATATTAGAAATCTAAATATAAAGAAAAAAGGAAAGCTCTTGCAAATCCGAAGAAGGAAGGATACTCAAAACCCTTCACTGATGCCTCCAGATCCAAAGGGGGAAGAGAAGAAAAGGGGAGAAATGCACATACTTCCATAGAGGATTCCATCCAAAATATGCATGCATACAGAAAAAAATAGATATAATGACTAAAATACTTCATAAAAACAATCTGGACATCGCATTCCCAAGGGTGCCAAGAATAAGAATTCAGAAGATCAGAATCCCAAGAAAGGCAATTTTGGCTATGCGTTGATTTCCATCAACTCCTCTCTCGATGTTTGGATCATAGATTCAGTAGCATCACATCACATAGCTGCCACAAAATCAATCTATTATTCATTGGATGCATGCAAAGGTCCTCCTATTATGATGGGGGACAACTCTCCAATCGAGGTCACCAACAAAGGAAGGATTGAACTCACCAACGGAAGCTTCAAGAATGTGTTGCACATTCCCAAACTTTTTGTCAATATTCTCTCCATGTATCAGATGAAGAATTTCGGCACCGGAAAGAAATTCATATTCACACCTAATGCAATGGACATATATGACATGCAAACCAATTCAATGGTTTCTACCGGTGAAGTAAATCATCAATCTAGATTGTATAATTTTTCTGAATTTATTGAACCAGATTATAATTTATTGCTTACCCATGTTGATGAAAGAAGTAGGATATGGCATGGAAGGTTTGGGCATTTGAATTTCAGATATATGCAATAGCTCAAAAATAAAATATTGGTTGATGGTCTACCAGACATCCATTTCTCCAAAGGAATCTGTGAGGGATGTGTTCTTGGAAAACAACCTCAAGAGAAATTCGACAAAGGAAAGACTCAAAGAACTTCCTCTCCTTTAGATCTTATTCATAGTGACCTCATGGGTCCATTCCGCATCCAACAATCACAAAAGTGAGGTATATTCTCATTTTTGTTGATCATTTCTCATGTTTAACATGGATTTACTTTCTCAGGCAAAAATCAGAGGTCTTTCAACACCTCAAAGATTTCAAATCCCTACTTAAGACATAGTCAGGAAAGAAAATCAAAGTACTATGAACTAATAACAGGGAATGGTATGTGAATCATGAGATCTAGAATATTTTTCATGAGGAAGGGATTCAATTGTAGCACATAGTTCCCTATACTCCGGAGAAAAATGAAGTTCTTGAGAGGAAAAATAGATCTCTAAAAGAGATTGCATTTTGCATGATACATGCAAAGGAACTTCCATAGAGACTATGGGCCGAAGCACTTAATTTTTAAACCTACATACAAAACATATATACCCATAGATATGTCAAGGATAAGACCCCCTACAAGGCTTGGAATGGCCTCAAACTAGAAGTGACCCACTTTTGTATTTTCGATTCATGTGAATGGACCCATATTTCCTCTAAAAAGAGGAAGGAACTTGATCCACAGAGCAGAGAGTGTATCTTTGTTGGATACCCTGATGGTGTGAAGGGATACAAACTTATTTATCTTTCCTCGTACCATCTCATCATTGAGAGAAGTGTCCAATTTGAGGAAAGTGTCTCACATGTACCTCGACAACCGCAATTAGACACCTTCATTCTTCCACCTGTCCAGGGTGATGAGAATGCACATTTTTTTGGAACATGGGAATACCTAGGGTTCAACGCTTCAACAGTGCACCAAAAAAACCCTAACTACTGGCCCTTTCAACAAGACCTACGAAGAAAATGAAGTTTCACCCAAGGTAAAGGCATGGGTGGTTGTAGGACTTAGATGTTTGCAACCTAGCTGGGACATAGATCTGTGATTACAACACCTTAACAAAGCACTTAGTGGTTGTCATTCATTAGTACTTATCCTTTTCCTACAACACAGATAAACCCTAATTACAATGCAACGCAGTATTCAACAAGACTCAACACATTCAAGAACTGATAACATCAACATAGATCAAATATAGCATCGTATTCACATCATTAGGCAGTAATCTATCATATTCATCTAAGCATACATCATTCACTAAACATTAATCATATGAACCATAAAACAACCATAATGCACAAAGAAACCACGACATAGGATATACGTGGTTCAGCCCCATCCTGGGGATACGTCCACCAACTCTTATTCTATTTATTGTTTTATGTCAATCATCTACATGCACAGAGCCACAAGATCCTACTCTGCATAGGACAGGAGATCTCTGTGAACCTCTCCAAATCCTCCTTCTCGAAGCTAGGTTATAGCACAAATCCTTTACACAATCTCTTACAGTCACTTTCACTTAGCCTTACAAGTCTCACACAATATGCATAAAGCATTTACAACTATCACTTGCACTTAGCACACTGACCTCCTCCTATATCGCCTAAAAATATATTTATACATTACAAAAAGGACTAGACATGATTAAACCCATGGTCTTACATCCCCATACCTGTTACATTAGCCCAAAACCCAAAACACCCTAAAAGGGGTTGAGATCCCGTGATCTCCTCTTCGACTTGTGATCTACCTTTGACAACCTGTTGAAGTCCCAAAATAGGTCAAACCTGACCAAGGATATCCAAAACTAGTTCAAGGGACAACATGCCCCCAACACTCACCTATGAATCATCCTAAGTCATTCTTATCTGGGTAGCTCTATCTCAAAAGCCTCGAGCCTGGCTTGAGCTTCTTTGAACTCTTGCTTTTCCAAGTCCTCTTGCTCAGCGAACTCTTCAATAACTACCTTGTTCATAGGTCCCTCTAAGAGATGTTCTACTGAAGTGACTACTTGTTCTAGATCTTCTCCCCGACCTTCAATCTCCTCAAACAATTGGAAAGCTTCATCCTGGACTTTTTGGAGCCTCTAAGTCACTTCCATGAATTTTCTCTGTATGGTATGGACCTTCTGCTGAGCAGTGCATTGTTCCAGGGATATTTTCATTCTTTTGACTGCTGATAGGAGCTTCAACTATGTAGGTACTTTCTCTACTTTCTTCTTTGCCTCCTGGAGCTGTGACTCTAGTGTCTTTAGTTCAGGATCCTTAGTAGGTCGCTCATAATTTTGCGCACTTCTACTGGTAAGATGTTTACATTCCAAAGTTAATGCTTTTATCCTCTGAATTGTGCTCTAGGCAGTGGCTTCTCTTTGGCCTCGCATGTCCTRCRGAGTAATTGGTACTGTTTGTAGCGCTAGATCTACTATTCTMTGTTGAAGTTGTTGGATGGATTTAGCAAGCTGCGCTACTAGATCCTCCACTGGGTCTTCCTACTTTTACTCTAAGCCCGTCACAGAGAGAAGTGCTCTGCTGACTACTTCTTTTACTCCAACCTRCTCCATGAGAAATTATTCTTTCTCATGCTGGATCTGCACTTTCTCCTCTTCGAACTTTGCTTGGAAGTCCTCCTTCTCCTGCTGCGCAACTCGACGTTGCTCTATCACTTCCTCTTGTGCTTGCTTTAGGGCCACTGTGGCCTATTATATTTCTTCATGTGCAAGACGAAGGTCAGATTTGGTCACATCGGCTAGTCTACGAAGTTGGGTAGGCTCATCTCCCAACTCTATTTCTTCTTATGGTAGGGGCATAGTGGACACTACTCGACTGGAGTAAAGGGTATGTTGTGCCCCTCACAGTTTTGCTTCAATTTTTTCATACATGGTCTCTTTCTTAACTTCATTTATTTGTAAAAGATATTTTGAGGCATCTGATACAACTGCTATGATGAATTCAAATTCATCGAGTGTGACCATAGTCTACAGCTTGGTCTTACTAGCTTTTGACTTCTTCCACGATGTGGGTTTCGTGGGAGAAACCTTTCTTTTGTTAGATGGCTCTCTGTCATCAGGGGGATTATGTGGTGGTGTTACTTTGCCTTGCTTCTGTTGATATTATTTTCCATAGTTCTCTTCTTTATCTACTTTGTCATCACCTCCTACTATAGGTGATTCTGAAGAAGTTTCTTTTGATGCACTACTTAGCTATTAGACCTCTCTGTCTTCTTCCTTCTGGTAGTTCCAGGTGTATCATGCCCTTCACGAGTGACCATCATGATTCTGATTAGTTCAGGTTCGGACAGTTCTCTAGGGTCAACAGGGATAAGGAGCTCTACATGCCATTCCTTAGTTATTTCTTATAGGTCCTCCTCTGTGAGTTTGTAATAAATCTGTAGTACTTCTTTTTGCTTGTCTCCACGTTTAGTGATGTAGATATAATGTATGTCTGTGTGGAAATTCACAAATGGCCTGAACCTGTGTAGGTTGTTCGGCGTTATACGAGTCACAACCTCAATAGCCCTCTTTAACTGTAGTTATAAGTAGGTGTGGAACACCGTGTTTGACTTCCATTGTTTTCCCATATCGCTCGAATACTAGAGAGAAGTGAACTTTGCGGCTAATGGTTTGGATGGCTCTATTTCAGGGAAGGTCGCACCTTTCGGCATCTACCAAGCTATGAATGTGATGAGGACCAACAACCAACTAAAATGGAACTCGTAGCCATGATCCTAAGCTTCACGATAGTATTGGTATAACTGGTTCACTAAGTAATTTTCCCAGTTCATCTATATCCCCTCCACGCATTTCCTTGCGAGGTCAACAACAAACCCTATGCCCTACGTGAGTCTGTTCTTCTGAACTAGCTTACCAGCAATCAACTGGAAAGCAAGGCACATTCCACCATTCTGGATGGATTCTACCTTGTAGCCTCACTTCCCCTTATCCAGATCACCACATGTATCTCTAATCTTCTCCGCCAGGGCACAGTCTGCAGCCTTTCCTGGGTAAAAGTCTTGTGTGTCTAGTCCCTGCATGCTCAATCTGGTGATCTGATGGATCAGTGCCAGATCGACGGTGATGCATATGTATAGACATAAATAACCACCATGGAATCTCGACAATAGGATCTTAATGCATGCATTAACCTCCCGATGCCTTCCAAAATGGGTTATTTTCATCACGTTCAGAATAGTGGACTGTGTGAGGTCCATAGTCCATGGTTGGGGGATTATCCTCGACTTCTTCCCCTTCATCCTAGTCAAATGCCTGTGAGCGAAGAGCATGATGAAGTTCTTGCAATCCCCTGGGTTGAAGTTGCTTATCTTTAGTGTCATGATATTATTTGGCTGAGGCTTTCCTATGCGTATCCCCTTTTGGAGGTATGCATTGACCAAGGTGTAGTCGAATTCCCTGGGAACACTGTCCCGATTCACTGCACCAGCCAGAGGTAGGATGTAGTCGGGCAGGCTATATGGGATTAACTTCACATTCTCCAAGTCATCTTAATGCTTGGTTCTTTTCTCGACCGCAGCTCGGGATGGTCCGGATCTGCGATCAGTCAACGGGGAAGCTTGCACTCCTCTCGTTGATGAATCTTGAATTCCTATGGACATCACCTTCTCATCCATAAGTTTGATTAGAACTTCTTTGAAAGAATTTTCTACATTGTTGAGTTTGTCTGAAATGCACGCTCAAGATTGGATAACTCAGGTCGATGAACAAATGATCAATGCAATAGAACATGTAGTGAAGTCTCAGTAAGCATAGCACAGTAACAATGAGTTCTCTTGTTGGCTCGGTTACAATTTGAGAAAGTGTTCTCGGTGAAACAGTCGATGGAATAAGTATACACCGATGTAATTGATCCCTCCAACGGATAAGAGGCCTTCATCAATGTAGTTTTGTCCGTTACGGTGCGGTCCCAATGGTCCGATGGAAATATTTTTTATCATAATTGTTGTTCTAACCATTCGGGAATGTCAATCTGATGGTTATAATGCCTCCAACGGTCATATCGCTCCACCATGGAGAAGTGCCAATCTAAGCTTCTATGATATTCCGATGAAGTTCAAATTCTAGAGACCTTACTTCTACAAAGTCTTCTTTGGAGCTTCCTATAATTTCTCCAACTTTGCTTTCTTCTTGTTTATCTTTCTAGCCTTCTTCCCTGTGATCTGCATCTCGATATTCCTCTTTCCATTCTGATTCGTATTTCCACTCGGCATAGTAACTTTGCGTTGGTGATGGTATTTACTAGGGTTCAATGGAAATACTTTTTCTTTGTCTGGGGTAGGTTCTCTACTCTCCTGTATAGATAGATGTTTCAAGTCTTCTTGTGTTCTTTCAACTTCGACATCCAAGTTTCTAGTTTTGAATAGCTTCGACCTATTCTCCTATTCTTCGATCAAGTGAGCTATCCTCCTAGTCATGAAATATTTTAATTCTTTCATTTTTTGTTCTAGAGCATACTCTTCTTTTCTTCAGGTCTGATCTTTCTCAATCCAGGGTTTTCCTAGTAACATAGAAAATGGGGCATTGTTCTCAACAAACTTAATGATCTGTTGATAGCAACACATGGTCTTTTTGATATTGTACACGATTGAAAGAATTTGCATTTTTCTATAGCTGCCATCAACCCATATATAAACACTTTTCTGAGTTTATTATGACTGATTAGGTTAAAGCCTACTTCATTAATTTTTACTATTTCAATTGTCGATTTTTTTATCTTTAATTCATGACTGCAATCATGAATTAAACATAAAACTTGGCTTGTTGTTTTAATAATTTTTTGCCTTAGGTATATCGTTCAACAAACCATTCATATGAAATTGAAATGCAAGTCTTATAAAATGGTTGTTAGACCTATTTTTTTTGTGTTAATACGATTATTGTTTCAATGGTTTCATAGCTTTCAATTTGTGAAGAGATTTTGAAATTTTTTATAGTCCTGTCATGAATTCAATGGTCGTACCAATAGTCATACAAATGAATACACACCTGTTGTACTCATGTCCTCACCTCACCTTACTGGATTAACATATTAATGAGCCTTTCATTACATGCATAGGGTTTTGGTACTCTGTATGTTTGGCTCTCATCAAAAGGGATGGTAAGGATTACAATCAAACCCAGGGTTTTTACTCCCACTATCTGAGTGATGATAACACATAGTCTATGTTATTTTTGTGTCTTCTCTCTCCACTCGGGCGTGTTCGTACTGCTCCCACGATCTTTACCTAGACCTATCCAGAGTATTTCCTGTTGCATTCTAGTTACATTTGTCATGGCGCTTGTCATTCGCTTACAGCCGAATGGATGCCATGCTTTACTTTCTCACGATGATGCGATTGAGGACCTAAAAATCCAGGGCTGGAATGTTTTCCTTAGGAAATTTGAGGGTTACAATATTCAAGTGGCTAAAGATTTCATGCAAACCTTTGATGGTTGCAGAGCTAAAATTAGGGACACACAGTTAGATTTGACCAAGGAGTTTGTGAGAAAAGCAATCGGTCTTCCATCAAAGGGTCAAAAAAGGTTCAAAAATTCTCGAATTGAAGTAGTCACATGGAGTTTGTTTATGACATCTCGAAAGATCAACTCTTGTGAAAAAGGTATCCCTATCTCCCCGGTGAAACCTAGGTGGCACAGTTTATTGTTAATTCTCAAACAATTTGTGACATGTGAGGGTCGATACCGATTGGTCTTCCTCTACCATATCCGTTTACTAATGCATTACATTGGTTTTGATTTAGATATGCCATTTTATTTATTTAGAAGTATCTATAAAATGTCCAACAGATATAAATGACAGAGTGTTGATTCAAGCCTATTCCATCATGGATTGGTTAAGATATTTTTTATGCATCACTTCTCGATCGTAGGTGGCTGTTGGGAGGATTTTTTGATAAGGAATGGTTTTGTCCAGAATGTTCCTACATCAAACCCTAACCTAGATGAGCCAATGATTGAAGAAAAGTTCGGTGTTTAAATAAATGGACCATACTTTACCAACATAAGCCCTCTAGACATAGGGATGTCGAGTAAGTATTCACCTACAAGATTTTCTGAGCAAGAGATTGTTGAATTGAAGGTAATTGACCCTCTTGTGCCTGAGATTGATGCTAGCATGAATGTTATTGTGAAGTCAGATGCCCAAAAACCTTGTAAAGGAACAAAACAGAAGTACACATACTTAGGGTTCAAGAACAAAAATGCAGGTCACCTAATTTCAAGGAAAATAAGGAACCAAAATGGCACTCATATGAGCTCGATCGGTTTGATCGATATCAATAAGGTTTCAAATCATGAGATAGAAGATTTTCTAGTTCTGGAAGATCCAAAATTTCAGGGTTATAGGAAGAAAGTTATTGTTCCTACTGAACCTTATGATTTTGTGACAAATTTTCCACCATGCATCAAAGGTAAAGAGGGGTTCTTTGGTATTAGGCCTCATCAGAAGAAAATATCAGGTAATATGGATACACCCCTATTTGACTGTGCACTTCATCGACATGTTGTCTCTCCTGTATAATGTGATGTTTGTTTCCATTGGATCGAGTGGTATTACACCGACATTCCTCTCCTACATTCCATAATTAAAACTCTTACTTCCCATAATGATTTGTTGAGGCAATAAAACCTTGACCTTAAGGTGCATGTCAAGAGGAAAGTTAAATGTATTAAGAGATCCAGAAACATACTTATAAAAAATGCGACTAGTGTCAAGGCAGTAATAAATTATGATCTTTCAGACCCTTCTTTAGTTAACTGTTAATGGTAAAATAATTTTATTATCCTTCCATTTGATTCTTGTTATATAATTTAGAATAAATCGATTTGATGTTTGATTTGATTTACTAAAATTAAGACTGGCTACATTATCTTCGATTCTGTAGCCATGTCTCTTTTCTTATAAAATTTAATAATTAGTTATGATTAATTGTTTTTCTAATTTATTAAAATGGTTTTGTTTTTTTTAGGAAATTGGAGATGTTGTTGTTAATTACTGGGAGGATATATCTTTCAATTATACACAAGTGATTAGCAGTTTATCTTTTTCATGTTTTATAGAAACTTTGATATATTTTTTAATAAGCCAACTTTGTTATAAGTGGTTCCCAATCCACTATTTTTGTAATACTGCTTGATTTTAGGAGATACATATCTATCCTGTGAGATATGAGTATGTGATTCCAAGTTACTTTAAATATTGTTCAATTTGTTAGTAGGAGGATCATCTTTGCTTGGAATAGATTATGGACATGTACTCTTCAGAACTGAATGGACAAGTTGTTTGCATTTCAGCTTTAGACCAATGTGAATATGTTTCATTTATGTTTTGTCTCTTATATTTTGGAATATTAATATGTTGCATAGCTTTAGCCTCAATGACATATAATGTTCCATTTTATGCAGTTCTTTAAATTTTGTCTATAATTTGTTGTTTCATATATTATATATGTGATCATCATTTCAACTTTAATATCATAATTTATCCTTGATTTTAGTTGATGTACCCAATGAATGTTTCATATTAAAGTTTCTTTTACTATAATCACAAGATCAGTGCATATACATTTTTGTTACTCTGTTTTTATATCCTAGTTTTCAATAAACACCTTGAGTTTATTCAAGAGATGTTAGTACAAGTCTGTCGTAGATTTCTCTCACAGACAAGATAGTTGGAGGTTTGGATCGCACAGAGACATAGACACTGTATGAGATTAATTTCAAGTAAGTTTTATTCGCATTTAATTTCTGTTATTATTCTATTTTATTAGTGAGACAAGATAGTTTAAATTAGTTGTGACCATTACTCTATCCTTGTTTCAGATTATATTTTATTAGCATTTTTTTAAGTTCTTAGATCTTAGATTATAAAACAAAAAATATAAAAAAATGTGCTTTCTTTATCTACTTATGAAAACAATTACCAAACATTTATTTCCTCAGGCATTCATCAGAAAATTTCAATTTGTAAATACCGTGTTCATAATCGCATATTTATATTTACGTTTTTGAAACACTTGTAAATAATTAGATCCACGTATATAGTATTATAGTTTTATCTTTAGAGTAGTTTATCTCTTTGTTTTAGGACCCTAGTTGGCTAACGGAGCCATTAAACCCATCAGAATAGATTAGACCAAACAGATTGGGTTAATTAGGCAACCTCGGTCTGGATCTATTCTTCCAGTTGACGGTGTGTCACTTACGTACATCAACAAATGGCGCTAGAAGGAGGGTTTAATTTGATTGATGGCATGTGGAGGTTGCAAGAATCCTCCCCCACACACTCACTCCCCTGTCGTAACGCGTACTCACTCAGACAACAATGTTACATTTGAAACAAAGACTACCTCGAATAGTAACCCTGAGATTCTCATTGAACCAGTGACACTAGTTCCTCAAGGGGCCAACGTCTAATAAATTGTTCGTCAATCACTTATAAGAATGTATAGTGCCTTAGCCCATATTAGACAATCTGGTAGGCCACTTAATCAACCCCTTGAATTCGCAGATATCCAAGAACAACTGGAAGGCATTGGTCTGCTCCAAAACCTGTTAGGTGAACATACTACCAATCCTATTGAAATGCCTATCATTGGAGATGGAGAATTTGGTATCCCACCTTCCCCACCTGATCCATATCCATCCTCTTTAGGAGGAGATTCTTAAAACAAAGGGAGCTCCTCATCAACCATCACAACCTTCGACACCACCAACACCCATGGCAAACCAAAAAATTCCCTCCAGACCTTGGCTCGATCAAGATGTCGTGATTGTACCCAAAACTCAACACCCACTACCAAAACATCCAGAGAAATGGTTACCCAAATTTGATCTAGATTCCAAACAATCTGCTGAAGACCACATCAAAAAATTTATGTTGGCCATTAGAATCTGAAGTGTTGAACATGAGGATGTCATATGTAGATCATTCCCTTATACTTTTGAGGTAAATTCCTCCACCTGGTATTTTGCTCAACAAACCCAAACCATTGTTTCTTGGGACATGTTTGAAACTTGTTTATTGGAAAAAATTGGAGATGATAAATCTCCAGAAGTCTTGGTTATGGAATTATCTAGCCTAAAAATGAATCCCAAGGAAAAAGTGAAATAATTCAACCAAATATTTCTTACTTTAACGAATAAAATGCCCGCAGATTCAATGTCTACTGAAATCCTAATTGTTGCATATTACACCAAGGCTCCACATAATAATATAGCAATTTGGGTCAAAATGTCTAAGAAGAACGCATTGTTAGAAGCCTTTGAGGAGGCAAGCCAAATTGAAAAGGATATATTAATATTAAAAGACAATCTCAATAGATAATCTTAAATGGTTTTTGCCTCTGAAAAGAAAATAGAGATCCTTGCTAGAACCCCTCAAACTAAAAGTCAACTAGAAACCTTAGACTTAGAAATCTTGCAAAAATATTTCCAGAAAATGTCCAATCAAGTCATGGACTTGAAGGGATCAGCCGAGGAGGAATCCACAATAAAAGGAATTTTTAAACCTCCTTTCAGAAAACCTTTTCCTCCTAATAGGACAAAGCTGACCACTGAAGGTCTAAATTTCAAAAGCTTGCAGTACGCTTTGCAAACCATCTTAGAAGCACATGATAATTTTTCTTATGTCCCTCTTGAAAGTTCTGAAGATGTAGTTGAGGAAGAAGTACCAAAAGAGGAGAAATCATGTCCCAACATCTTCGGTCACTTCTTGGATAGTATCTTCCAAGAAAATTTTGATATTGTTCACCCCTACAATACAAGAAGCAAAACACAAAACAAACCTTCTTCTAAAGTGAGTAATAATGTGTTTCCAAAACAGTCAAAGAAAACTGAAATTAAACAAAGCTCAGTAACCCCTATCTTAGAATACGATTTAATTAAAGATCTGAAAAAACTGAGGGCTAATATTTTTGCTTTTGAGCTGCTGAAATTTCCCCTTATTTTGCAGAAAATGCTTCAAAGTGTTGTTGAAAACAGTAGAAAGAACGATTCTAGCAGCAAGAAAACTGCAAAAATTGGTTCAAGAACAACCAAAAATATCCCAACTAAAACAACATTTGAACTTATAGATAAAAGGGATTTAGTTGAAAAAACTGTAGCAAATGTAGATAAAACTATTTTAGGGACAATAGCTAAAAATCAACAGAATTTTGTTGTTAACACTCGGAAAAATATCTCGCCTCTCTTGTTAACCTTTGAAATTTTTAATAGGAATGTACATAATTGTATGGTCGATTCCGGTGCATCATCAAACGTGATGCCTCTATTTATTTGTAAAAAAATTAATGCAGAAGTTAGTCCTTCTGATCTCAAAATCATTCAGCTTGATCGAACGAACGTTAAGGTAATTAGTGAGATTAAGAATGTTCTGGTTAGATTATCTTCCAACCCTAAGGTTCGTCAGATTATTGACATTATTGTTGTTGATATCCCTAAAGTCTATGGTTTGTTTTTAATAAGGGACTGGTGCGATTAGCTACATGGTTACTTTGTTACAGATTGGTCTCATCTGTGGCTATCGGAAAATGGACAACCCCATAGAATTAGGATAAACATAGAACATTATCTTAAGCACACCGTGACGGATATAAATTATGAAAATGAACCTTTCACTGCATATTCTAATTCATTTGAAATGTAGGGAATCAATACCTTCTTTGGTAACTTCATGACCAAAATTTCTCCTATCACTGATCCTGGGCAGCAATAAGAGGTTATGACCTATACTCAGACATCATCTTTTCCAAGTGTACAAATACTACTGACAAAGCTCAAATATGGTCATTGTACTTTGATGGATCCAAATCCAAAGAAGGAGTTGGCGCAGGATGTGTACTCATTGATCCCACAGGTAATAAGACTTTTATTGCCTATCAGTTAGAGTTTGAGTGCACTAATAACACCACCGAATACGAAGAACTTCTACAGGGGCTTAGGAAAGATTTGGATATGGACGTGCGAAATTCAATGGTATTTGGTGATTCAGAAATTGTGGTTAGGTAGGTAAGAAATTCCATACATTGCTTATCACCACATATGAAAAGCTACCAAACTGAGGTATGGAGTTTCATGCAAAAATTTTCAACATTTAACATAAATTCCATTCCTAGACTAAGTAATTCAGAGGATAATTTATTGGCTAATGTTGCTTCTAAACTATTGCCCACAAAAGGTCTTTCTCCTAATGTGTTTTCGATTGAATTATTGTTCAAGTTATCGATCCCAAACAATATCACCAATTGGAGAGTGTTTGAGGATGACCAATAGATCATCAACTTCCTGCATATGGAAGATACCTTCCAAGGTGCAATCATTCATGAAGGAAATCATGATGAGAACCTCTGAAACTTCATGGTAATATCATATCCTAGATCTCCTAAATCGACATCTGATTTGGTAAACTCTATCCCTAGATCTATTGTAAGACTAGAGAAATTTTATGACCTGCATGATAAATTTAGAGGGTCAATTAATTGTAAAACAAACAGTTCTTCTTTGATTTATGAGTCGGTTAATTTAGGAACAAAGTACAATCCTCAAAATATTAATCTAGGAATGAGATGATCTTAACAAGAACGATCTTCTTTCATAAAAAAATTTAAATAATTTAAAGAAATTTTTGCCTAGACATACGATGACTTAAAAACATTCGAACCTAATATCATACAACATGTCATCCCCATGAAACCCCAGAATCAGCCTTTTCAATAGAAATTGAGGAAGATCCACCCAAAATTGGAACCCACCATTAAAAAGGAACTTAATATATTACTAACTTCAAAGATAATTTTCCCGGTAAGGCACATGCAATGGGTGTCTAACCTAGTCCCTGTAAGGAAGAAAAGTGGTAAAATTCGACTCTGTGTCGATTTTCGGAACCTAAACTGAGAATCTGATAAATATAACTACCTTTTTCCTCCAATGGAACAAATTCTACAGTAGGTATCTGGTTCTGAAAGACTGTTTTTGTTAGATGGCTTTTCGGGATACAACCAGGTCCTCATGTCTCCCTCAGATCAGCTTAAAACCACATTTTGCACCCCATGGGGTACTTATACCTACAGGAATATTCCTTTTGGACTAATTAATGTTGACGCCACTTTTCAGAGAGTAATGGACATTGATTTCCATGGCCTCATTAACCAATCGGTCATAGTCTACCTTGATGATGTCACTGTATTCTCTAAAAGAAAGAAAGATCACTTGTCTCACCTCACGGCTGTCCTAGAATGATGTCGCAAGTATGGAATATCTATCAACCCTAAGAAATTGGTCTTTGCAGTAGAACAAGGAAAACTACTTGGGTTTATAGTTTCCAAATATGGAATGATTATCGACCCTGAAAGAACCCAAGCTATTGCTAAGCTCTCCCCTCCCTCTTCCTAAAAAGCGATGTAGTCCTTTCTAGCAAAGATTAATTTCATCAGAGGATTTGTCCCAAGTTTCTCGAAAATGGTAAGACCATTATAGAACTTAATTAAAAAGGATTTTATGTACCATTGCGGACCACAAGAAAGTCAAGATTTTTACTCCGTTAGAAAATAAATAGTAGAAGCTCCTTCCTTGATGAGTTCCGATTTTTCTCAGGATTTCACTCTTTAAACTTTTGTGTCTGACCTATCTTATGTTGTTGTGTTAATGCAGAAAAATGTTGAAACCAATGAGATACATATTTCCTTCATGAGCTTAGCCTTCAAAGAAGAAGAGCTTAACTACCCAGCAGTAGATCAATAGGCATATGTTGTTTTTAAAGCAGTGAAACACTTCCGGTCATACCTATTGAAATCTAGAACCAAAGTTATTGCTCCTTATCCAGCAGTGAGAAAAATGTTAGTACAAAAAGAACTGAGTGAGAAAAGGG
Organism: Picea sitchensis; assembly: GCA_010110895.2. Classification (NCBI taxonomy): domain Eukaryota; kingdom Viridiplantae; phylum Streptophyta; class Pinopsida; order Pinales; family Pinaceae; genus Picea; species Picea sitchensis. Next base: position 163,890 of record SNQJ01S0026471.1, on the reverse strand, counting down.
AAAATTGGATGATGTTTTTACAGGAATATGACCTCGAAATAACCCCTGCACAGATCGTTAGAGGTCAAAGCCTATGTAAACTAGTGGTTGATTCGGTTGAAGAACAGGAAAGTCAAATCAACACCTTAACTGTAAATCAACATAACGAAAACAAACCAGTTGTGAACAAGTTTCTGCCAATCCTTGGTATGAGAACATTAAATTTTATTTGATACATGGATCTCCTCCTCGTTATCTTGATCCTAAAAATAGAAGAGCACTCAGGTTAAAATCTGCATTTTTCCAGTTAATTAATGATGTATTATTTTGAATGAACTTTGATGGTGTTCTTATGTGTAGTTTAGAAAATGAAGAAGAGGATAAAGTACTATCTGAACTTCATTTAGGTGAAGCCAGTGGTCACTTCGGTGGAGACACCACTGGTCACAAAGTTTTAACATCTGGGTACTATTGGCCCACTTTGTTTAAAGATGCCCATGCGCTATGTCGTAAATGAATAAACTTCCAGAAGGCTGCAGGACAGGTGAAAAAGGCAGCATTCCCTTTGCAGCCTATGAATGTAGATTCCCCTTTCCAGCAATGGGGTATTGAAATCATAGGACCAATTAACCCTTCTTCTTCAAAACAACACATATTTTTGTTTTTGTTTTAATTTTCTTTTCTATTTTTTATTTTGGTTCTTTTCATTTTTTTTTTTTTTATTTGTTTCTAAATAATTATATCTATGTCACCATTTCATTTGTGGGAGGAAAATCATAATTTTTATCCAAGAGAAACAACTGATGAATTTTCAAAGCACTAGTGTTGTAAATGCTAAAAATAAGATCAGCAGAAGAAAATTCCTGCACAAAACAGTGTTGTTGGTTTCTTTTCAAAATCTCGAGAGGATACAATTATCATTAATAAAACTCTTAACATTGTCCCTGGTTTTTGAGAAAACAACTCGATTACACCTTCCTATCCTTGAGATGGTTTCTTAACAGAAATCTAAGTGTTCAGATCATGGTAAAGATCATTAAATGAGAAGATGAATTATATAAGATCCAATTTTGTTTTCAAAATCTGAAATTTTCGGTATCACCCTGCTCTCTTGAATATCATAAATTTTCTGCAAATTTGTAAATTAATTCTGGAGAGTTGAAAGCACTATAAGGTGTGGGAAGTGTTTGAAAACCATCGAGACACTAAATAGGTCTGTTGGAAGTGGGTAAATTCATGCATGATACAAAGGCAACTTCGTTGGGGTACTAAATAAGCCTATTGGCAGCAAAGCAATGTCAGGTTTAAGAAAATTATCAGGTATGTATTTTTGGAATTAATCAAAAGTAAATATGTTCTTTATCATGGATGTACAACTCTTGTATAGGATAGAGGTGTTAGAGTGGGTTAAATGACATCCTTTTTGAGGCTTTGGACGCCTGCTAGTAGCAGTGGCCCTATCGACAGTATCGGAGGCAATTCCCTAAAACATCGTTTTTCTCGTAATCTAAATTTGATACTAGATTACATTTTTGACAGAAACACATTTGATGTTGGACTATGTTATTTCCTGAGTTTTGATCTGAATGTTTGATTTGTTGTCAATTGTTTCTCAAATCTTCATTTTTCTGATTCATCCTAACATGAAATTTTGGTGATGCAGAGATAACTGCTTCACCTAGTATGTCGCCATTGTTGGCAGCAACACATGTTTTTTTTTATATTGTACACAATTGAAAGAATTTTCATTTTTCTATAGCTTCCATCAACCCGTCTATAAACACTTTTTTTATTTTATTATGACTGATTGGGTTAAATCCTACTTCATTAATTTTTACTATTTCAATTGTCGATTGTTTTATCTTTAATTCATGAATTAAACATAAAACTTGGCTTGTTGTTTTAATAATTTTTTTCCTTAGGTATATCGTTCAACAAGCCATTCATATGAAATTGAAACACAAGTCTTATAAAATGGTTTTTAGACCCATTTTTTTTTGTGTTAATACGATTATTGTTTCAATGGTTTGATAGGTTTCGATTTGTGAAGAGCCTTTGAAATTGTTTATAGTCCTTGTTGGGTCTGATGTTCGACAACACAGGTATTCCAACAAAGGATGAAAACCTTCAGTAACCACTCACATAACTAGATCAAAGATAAACACAMCGATGTTTTCACGTGGTAAAACCCCTACRTGGAAATATCCACGGCCCCAGCCAACGCAGCCACTTGGAGCAGTTTATTAATGCAAAGAAAAAGATTACAAAGAGATTTTACAAGAGAGTTTATCACAATCGATCATCGACAAATGACCCTCCATGCTCTCTAAATATAGATCATGGACCAATCGGGTTTTAAGCCACAGATCAATGGTTGTTAAGATCGAGGAGAGTATGAATCGTCAGATCACTCTATGTCGGGGACATATTGTGACCGTCTGATTTCCTAACTACAAATGCATAGTAAATAAACACACTAAGAAACACACTTTTACCTAACGACATATTAGACCAAGTGGATCTTAACTAACTCCTAAGTGTCTAAATATCCTAACATCCCCCCTTAAGAACAACTTGGGATAGGATCAAAGGATTTACAATAGAGACACAATAGGAGAAGGAAGGGGGCATTAGAGCCTATCCCCCCTTAATGAAAACTTCCTGAACTCCTAACATAGAACGAAGTTTGGAAAACTTCGCTTTTGTAAGATACTTTGTGAAAAAATCTACAACTTGATCTTCTGTAGGGAAAAAGAGCACTTCAATAACTTAATCATGAATTAGCTTTTTGATGAAGTGCATGTGTAGCTCAATGTGTTTTATACACTAATGTTGAAATGGGTCTTTAGCATGCTTGATGGCACTCTGATTTCCACACCAAAGGCTGGTCATATGCTGGTGCTAGAATCCAAACTCTCAAAGGATCTGTTGAAGCCACAAGGCTTCCTGACTTGCATTTACCATTGCTCAATACTTTGCTTCTGCTAAAGAAAGAGAAATAGTTTGTTGTTTCTTACAGGCCCAAGTGACAGGTCCTGAACCAAAGCTAAAATCATAACCTGTAGTAGACTTCCGGTCATCAGGGTCATCGACCCAATCTGAATCAGTGAAACCAACCAATAAAGGAGTCCCCCTTGAACTGTAATGTATCATGAACTGAACTGTACCATGGACATAGTGAAGTATCATTTTAGCTTCTTTCCAATGGCTTCCATGGGGTGTTTGCATATACCGAGCAACAAGACCAACAACAAAGGAAAGATCAAGACGGGTATGAGTCAAGTATAAGAGGCTACCAAATAATTGATGGTACATGGTGACAACAACTTCAGGAGAAGTACAAGAGCAAGTAATCTTGACTCCACACTGGAATAGAGAAGGGGTTGGTTTACAATCATCCATGTGAAAGCAACGAATAAGGTCACTAGCATACTTAGACTGGGAAAGAAAAATTCCTTCATTGGTTTGCAAAACTTGGAGGCCAAGGAAATAGTGCAAAAATCCTAAGTCAGACATTTCAAATTTCTTCTTAAGGTTGGTTTTCACATGGGTTAAAAGTTTAGGGTCACTACAAGTAAGGATAAGGTCATCAACATAAAGGACAAGGATTATGAGATGGCTTCCTACTTTCTTGGTATATACATTAGGATCAAAATGGCATGTAGAGAATCCAGTGGCAATAAGAAATCTATCTATTTTGGCATACCAAGCTCAGGGAGCTTGCTTGAGACCATAAAGATATTTCTTGAGGTGACAAACAAGGCTAGAGTAATTCTGGACATAGCCAAGAGGTTGTTCCATGTAGATTTATTCTTTCAAATAGTCATGCAAGAAGGCATATTTAACATCCATCTGATGGACCTCCCATTTATGTGAGGCGGCAAGGGCAAGAACAAGGTGGATGGAATTCATTTTGGCTACAGGGGAAAAGGTTTCATTATAGTAAATTCCTTCAACTTGGGAAAATCCTTTGGCAACTAACTAAGCCTTGTGTCTTTCAACACTTCCATCCAATGCATACTTAGTTCTATAGACCCATTTACATATGACAAGTTTTCTTCCTTTTGGAAGAGGTACAAGATCCCAAGTATCGTTTGCCATTAAAGAACGATACTCTTCATTCATTGCTATATCCCAATCTTGATGACCTGAAGCTTCTGCAAATGTTTCTGGATCATGAGGCTCTGAAACTTGAGCCAAAAGAGAAGAGGCTCATTGGAACTATGAACGTGTTCGATGTTGATCTGAAGGATCACTGAAAATACCACCAGCTACTTCTCATGTTGAACAAACCCATCTAGGAAGTGGTGGACCTGGTGTTGGTTCAGGTTCAACGGACTCATCTACAGGAGGGTGAGCAGGCGGAGGTGGATTTTCATCCTCACTGTCATCATCTGAAGAAGAAACCAGATCTGAAGAAGACACAAACGTTGAATATGGCTCACAGGCTAAAGAAGGCACAATGGCCAAATTAGGCTCGTAGGCCAAAGAAGGCACAAATGTTGAATTAGGCTCGCAGGACAAGAGATTTTCATCAAATTTAACATCTCTTCTAATAATAATTTCATTACAATGTGATTGAAGAAGTTTGTAACCTTTAACATCTTCAGAATAACCAACAAATATATACTTCTCACTTTTAGGCTGCAATTCTTTCCTTTTCTCATCAGGAATCTAAGCCCATGCTATACTGCCAAATACAAGGAAGTGACTTACATTTGGTTTAACTTTAGTCCAAACTTCTTCTGGTGTTATATTTTTAAGAGATTTTGTGGGAGTGTGATTTACTATGTAATTTGTACAGTTGATGGCTTCCACCCAATACTTTAGACTTAATCCCTTAGATTGGTTCATACAATTAGCCATTTCTTTTAATGTGCGGTTCTTTCTCTAGGAAACACCATTTTGTTGTGGTGTATATGGAACAATGTGCTTCATTTGGATTCCCTATGTAGTGCATTAATTTGTAAAATTATTGTTCACATATTTGCCTCCATTATATGTTCTTAACCTTTGAATTTGATGGCCAGATTTCTTTTCTACAAGGGCCTTATAGGCCAAAAACATGTCAAAAACTTCACTCTTAAGTTTTAAGAAGTAAAACCAAGTATGTTTGGAAAAGTCATCAATGAAAGTTAAGAAATACTTGCACCCAAAAAAAGAAGGAGAAGAAAGTGGACCACACAAATCATTGTGAACAAGCTGCAAAGGACCCAAGGTGTGCCAAGAGGCACGTTTTTCAAAACTATCCCGATGATGTTTGCCGAGAACACAACTGGCACAAAAACCATCTTTGCATGAAGAAAGAGGAAGACCTGTCACCATCTATTGATTACATAGTTGCTGCAATGAGCGATATTTTAGATGACCAAACCACTGATGCCAAAGTTTTCTCAAGTCATCGCTATGAGAAACAAAAACTGATGACCCAAAGTTGTCAAACTTTTACAACCTGGTAATATCATCAGCAATTCCAATTGCATGAACATGATTAGGATATTTTAGATCCTTGATTACAACTTGGTGAGCTGAAAACTCTACGATTTTACCTTCACCTGAATGAGTGATTTGCTATATTGATAGAAGGTTACAAGAAAGACTTGGAACACATTAGACATCATTGAAATGGCCATTTTCTACTTGTATTGTTCCAGATCCTTCAACACTAAGAGATCTATCATCACCAACAAATATTTTATTGGTGTTACATTCATTTAGAGTAGAAAATATGTCTCTATCCTTAGCCATATGATAAGATGCTCAAGAATCAATAAGCCACTTATCAGAAGTAGAAGTAGAAGGTGTATTGAAGGAGAAACTAGAAGAAGAAAGTGCATGTCCATGAGAAGAAGAAGAAGAAGTAGAATCAATACTAATGTTGTGCTTCTTCATCGTTGCTTCTAAAGTTGCCATCTTCTTGAAACATTTGGACTCATCATGACCATCATTATCACAAAAGTTGCAATGTCTATTAATATTCTTATTTTTATATTTTTCTCCTTTGTCACCATTAGGAGCTGAAGTTGTCTGAGTGGGTTTGGGACCCTTATATTGTTTGTTGTTGTAGCGAGGATGTTGCTTCTTGGTATACTTGGGTTTATCTTTCTGCTGGGTAACTATGGCTTTGTTAGAGGTACCTACAGTGTTAATCACTCCAAGTTGTATAAGCTTATCTTCCTCTCTAATCAAAGAAGCACAAAATGACTCAATAGTGGGTTTTTCATAAGATTTTCCTATAGCCTCTCTCATGGCATAAAATGTAGATACAAACACAGAATATGCACTGCCTAGATTAGAAAGGATAAGATAGATGCAACGCTCTTCCTCCATTTTTATCTTACATTCTTCACATAAAATTCTGAGTGTTTTAAACTTAGATAAATAGTCTCCAAGGAAAGAAAAATCACTTGTACTTAAGGTCAAGATTTGATTTTCTAACTGTTGTGCTCGAATAATATTGAGTTTACCAAACATAGATTCAATCTTGTCCCAAGCTTCTTGGGCGTCATCAATTTCTTGAAGGTGGTACCTTAAATCAGGATAGATGGACATTTTGATTATTCCATGTGCTTCATCATTCCTATTATCCCACTTGGCTTTCTTATCAGCATCAGTGGGTGATTTTTCCTTTCCCAAGGTAATCTGGTACAAGCCTTTACTTCTTAATAAATCTTCCATATGAGATTTCCATTGGAAGTAGTTGTAAAATTCCATATGAGATTTCCATTGCTAGTTGTTGTTGGTAAGAAAGACATTACTTGTGGTAGAATCCATATTAAAATATGTAGATAATATGGACTTAAACCTAAACCCATTGATCCGATAGAAAGAGATCAAAAAATTCATGCTTTAAAAAATGACACCTGTAAAACGACTGTGATGTGAGAGCATGCCCTTTAAAAATGTACAAAATGGTAAACGGTAACCAAAATTGACCATGTGATAGTGTAAGTTTATTTATTAAGTTACCCACTTTATAAACAGAAGTGGGATCACTTTTACAATGAAGCTATTTTATAATGTAAAAGTTGCATGCAAATAAATAACTCTAAAACAAAACATAAAGCTACTTATAGTGATTCCTCCACTTTTATAATTTTGAAGTGAAATACACTTTACAATTTTTTTTTTTTTTTTTTTTTTGAAAAGGTAACAAAAGAGAGACTTGAACTCAAGACCTCTTACTTAATAAGGAAAGTTTTAACCAAATGGTCTAGCAAAACATATTGTAATGTTCAAACGGAGGATTGGGGGTGTTGTTGTTGTTGTTGTTGTTGTTGTTGTTGTTGTTGTTGTTGTTGTTGAAGATGGCCTTGGAGAGCGTGCTAAAAAAAAATGAGTTCTATGGATGCAATGGAACAGTCCTCTCAGCCCAGAAATGTACAAAAGTGCCAGAAAATGGAGATGAGGCAACTCAGATTCATGATCTTGATCTACAACAGGAGTGGCTCTTCAAACAGGCTCTGATACCATGTTCAACAACACAGGTATTCCAATAGAGGATGAACACCTTCAGTAACCACTCACATAACCAGATCAAAGATCAACACACCGATTTTTTCATGTGGTAAAATCCCTATGGGGAAACATCCATGGCCCCATCCAACGCAACCACTTGGAGCAGTTTATTAATGCAAAGAAAAAGATTATAGAGAGATTTTACAAGAGAGTTTCTCACAATCGATCATCGGCAAATGACCCTCCATGCTATTTAAATAGAGATCATGGACCAATCAGGTGTTAAGCCATGGATCAATGGTCGTTAAGATTGAGGAGAGTATGAATAGTCAGATCACTCTATGTCGAAAACATATCTTGACCGTCAGATTTCCTAACTACAAATGCATACTAATGCATACTAAAGAAACACACTAAGAAACACACCTTTACCTAACGACATATTAGACCAAGTAGATCTTAACTAACTCCTAAGTGTCTAAATATCCTAACACCCAAGATATGATCAGTTTTGTGATAGTTATCAGACACTTTTTCTGAATGTACATATGTGTTTTTCATGTTTTGAAGGAGATTTTTGAAGAATTTTATGCTAAAATGTTATGATATACACTAGGTACGTATGATTCGTGTTTAATGATAATATTGAGTATAATTCATCATGTTTTTATGCTTTCAATGATCTAATTCACATTTTTTTGTGTTACAGGGAAAAAATGCATCATGTTTATGCTTCCGACACTCAGCCTGGTACTCATTCCAACACTCGATCTGGTACCTGATAAGACACTGTGAACAACATCGCATCCTACACAAAAACGATGGGCGAATTGGTAGTTATTGTATTGGTGGCCAGTGATGGCTGAATCGGGAACGTGGGTTTTGTTCGTGCTTGCCCCCTCCAGGTACTAAACTCCCGACAACTCCGTTTTGGTTGTTAAATAGGGCGATTATTGGCCCGCTCCATTTCTGTAGTTGGGGCATCATTTAATGTAAATTGCTGAATTTAGAAGTGGTTTGCCCCTCCTATGGTCGACCACTTGGTATGTAAACTTAGAAATACCACTAGGATGGTCAGACAATAGAAGAAGAAGCAATAGGAGTAGTGTATTGGAGAAAAACATGATTCTCTTTTATTTTTGTCATTTTCGATTGTCAAAGTTATATAAAATTGTGTTCCTGCGATTTAATCGTGAATTAATTTTGTTGAACTCATGGTATGCGTTTGAGAATTAACCACGACCTGCTGGGGGGGGGGCACCAACAGTTTGGTAATTTTCCATGTGTTGTTTGTACATTTCATAGCTTAGACATCTCTCTTTTTCATTTCTTGTACATGTATTACTATTTTCCTTTTGTTATATAATTTGTTGTTGTAGCTTAATGATTTGGTTCTTTTGCAGGTTAGTAGAAAGGTCTATGTTAATATGCATTGATTTGATAGATAGAGATGAATTTGCAAATTCATCTACTAACCCTGTGTGCCATTAGATGTTAGATTGTGTTTCATTCATGCTTTTGAAATTTGATTTAAAATGAGAATTAAAACATAGTAAAACATAGTTGTATTTTATGCTTCCTTTAAACAAGGATTCGGTGGATGGATATGATTAATTTTAGTCTTTTTAATTGTAGAATTTGCTTAACTAGTTGTTAGTCAATACATGCATTAGTTTACTTTTTATATCTCATGTTTTAATTCTATTTTCAAGCATTTTCCTTATCGCATTTTGAATTGTTAAGATAGGCATAGCATAGTTTCTTTTTATGCACTTTCTTTCTTAGAATTAGGTTTCAATTACAATTCTTAGTTAATGATTGAGTTTAAGTAAGAATTTTTCTTACATAGTCTAGAGGTAAAATTATGATCTCGTTATATTGTTGATGGTTAATAAATGAATATGCAGGGTAATTGACGATTGTTTATTGCATGGCTAAATTCTCATTGGATTGTTTAATCCATACCTTTCACTTGCTATTGAAATTAGTATTGAGATTATACCGCTTGAATTATCTTTTGTTGTCAAGTGCGATCAAGATATTATAAGGCACCGAAGACATTCACACAACCACCAACACTATATTTGAGTTTTCATAGATTAGAAGATAGTTTTCCTGCTTTCATAGATTAGAAGATCATTTTCTCTCTTTCATAGGTTAAAAGATAGTTTCTTTCTTTCATAGATCAAAAGATAGTTTTATTGTTGTTGTAGGATAGATAGACTTTTGTTTTAATAGATTAAAGAGCAGTTTTGCTTATAATAGATTAAAGGTTAGTTTCTAGTCTTTCTTGCTTTCAATTAAATAGAATTCCTTTTATGAATTAGAAGTAGTTTTGAAGTTTGAATATAGTCCACTTTCCTCTTAGGCTAGATAGTTGTTCAATGAGAATTTTTTACTTGTCGTAGAAGTTATCTTAGAGTAGTTAGTTGTTTACTTGCTTTAATAGGTTAGCTAGTTGTTTTGCTTACTTGTTTACTTGCCTTAATAGGTTAGTTAGTTGGTTTACTTTAACAAGTTAGTTAGTTGTTTTTCTTACTTGCTTATTTGCTTTAATAAAATAGTTGTTGGCTTGTTTATTTACTTGCTTTCATAGGGTAGTTTCTCATTGAATCTAGGTTGGCAAGTTAAAGTAGTTTGCTTTTGTTATTTGCTAATTTTTATACTTAATAGTTGTTTTTTCTTATTGTTATGAACTAGTTTGCTTCAAGTAGGGTTTTTACTTTCTTTCTTAGAACTATCCATCGATCCTTGGCCCAAAAGTACTTAGGTTACATAGTTTCAAGTTGCTTAGTAGGGTTTTCTCATTAGATAGCTTTGCTTGAATAGATTAGCCTTTAGATAGCCACTTCCTTAGTTAGACTATACTACTACCAGCCCTTCTACCTTTGGCATATATTTTTCTACAACTCTAAGTTTACTTACCCCGAGTTGACAATTTAATTGAGGGTTTTTTTTTTTTTTTAGTGCATATATAACACCCATAATTTAGTATAAAGGCATGTGTTAATATGCATTCATTTGATAGATAGAGACGAATTTTCAAATTCATCTACTAACCCCGTGTGCCATTAGATGTTAGATTCTATTTCATTCATGCTTTTGAAATTTGATTTAAAATGAGAATTAAAACTGAGTAGAACATAGTTGTATTTTATGCTTCTTTTAAACAAGCATTCGGTGGATGGATAGGGTTAATTTCAGTGTTTTTAATTGTAGAATTTTCTTAACCAGTTGTTAGTCAATACATGCATTAGTTTACTTTTTATATGTCATGTTTTAATTATGTTTTCAAGCATTTTCCTTAGCGCATTTTGAATTGTTAAGATAGGCATAGCATAGTTTATTTTTATGCACTTTCTTTCTTAGAATTAGATTGCAATTACAATTCTTAGTTAATGATTGAGTTTAAGTATGAATTTTTCTTACATAGTGTAGAGGTACAATTATGATCTTGTTATATTGTTGATTGTTAATAAATGAATATGCGGGGTAATTGATGATTGTTTGTGTCATGGATAAATTTTCATTGGATTGTTTAATCCATACCTTTCACTTGCTATTGAAATCAGTATTGAGATTATATCACTTGAATTATCTTTTGTTGTCAAGTTCCATCAAGATATTATAAGGCACTGAAGACATTCACACAACCACCAACACTATATTTGAGTTTTCATAGATTAGAAGATAGTTTTCCTGCTTCCATAGATTAGAAGATAGTTTTCTCACTTTCATAGGTTAAAATATAGTTTCTTTCTTTCATAGATTAGAAGATAGTTTTATTGTTGTTGTAGGATAGATAGACTTTTGTTTTAATAGATTAAAGAGCAATTTTTCTTATCATATATTTGTTGATACTAAGAGGGGGGTGAATCAGTATCAAGTACAATTTAAAACCTTTTTCAACTTATACTTAAACAATGAGCAATGAACAATAGTATAAGAGTTACACCAATACACCATGCACAATATATGAGGAATAATCAATAGTTATTGTTCAAGGGAAGTAATGACTTCCAAAGGTAGCTATAGCTTCCAAATGTAAAGGGAGGGATAAACCTCCAAGAGGAAGATACAATCCTCCAATATCAAGAGAGAGTTGAACTCTCCATCCTTGTCCC
>SNQJ01S0026471.1:122312-152319 GCA_010110895.2 Picea sitchensis | reverse complement strand
AGATCCTTCTAGAAGCGGAAGCTTCTATTAGGTCTTCTTACATCCGCCTTATTCTATTTTATTGAAAGGTCTTATTAATATTGACCTTTATTACATCCGAATACATTGATCTACCTATGTGCGGGTTAGGACCTTAACAGTTAGCTAGTTGTTTTGCTTACTTGTTTACTTGACTTAATAGGTTAGTTAGTTGTTTTACTTTAATAGGTTAGTTAGTTGTTTTTCTTACTTGCTTATTTGCTTTAATAGAATAGTTGTTGGCTTGTTTATTTACTTGCTTTCATAGGGTAGTTTCTCATTGAATGTAGGTTCACAAGTTAAAGTAGCTTGCTTTTCTTATTAGCTTATTGTTATGCTTAATAGTTGCTTTTGTTTATTGTTATGAACTAGTTTGTTTCAAGTAGGGTTTTTACTTGCTTTCTTAGAACTATCCATCGATCATTGGCCCAAAAGTACTTAGGTTACATAGTTTCAAGTTGCTTAGTAGGGTTTTCTCATTAGAGAGATTTGCTTGAATAGATTATCCTTTACATAGCGACTTCCTTAGTTAGACTACACTACTACCATCCCTTCTACCTTTGGCATATATTTTGCTACAACTGTAAGTTTACTTACCCCGGGTTGACAATTTAATTGAGGGTTTTTAGTGTGTTTTTAGTGCATATATAACACCCATCATTTAGTATAAAGGCGTGTGTTAATATGCATTGATTTGATAGATAGAGTTTAATTTTCAAATTCATCTACTAACCCCGTGTGCCATTAGATGTTAGATTGTGTTTCATTCATTCTTTTAAAATTTGATTTAAAATGAGAATTAAAACAGAGTAGAACAGAGTTGTATTTTATGCTTCTTTTAAACAAGGATTTGGTGGATGGATAGGGTTAATTTCAGTCTTTTTAATTGTAGAATTTTCTTAACCAGTTGTTAGTCAATACATGCATTAGTTTACTTTGTATATGTTATGTTTTAATTCTGTTTTCAAGCATTTTCCTTGTCGCATTTTGAATTGTTAAGATAGGCATAGCATAGTTTCTTTTTATGCACTTACTTTCTTAGAATTAGATTGCAATTACAATTCTTAGTTAATGATTGAGTTTAAGTATGAATTTTTCTTACATAGTGTAGAGGTACAATTATGATCTCGTTATATTGTTGATGGTTAATAAATGAATATGCAAGGTAATTGACGATTGTTTATGTCATGGATAAATTCTCATTGGTTTGTTTAATCCATATCTTTCACTTGCTATTGAAATTAGTATTGACCTTATATCGCTTGAATTATCTTTTGTTTTCAAGTGTCATCGAGATATTATAAGGCACCGAAGACATTCACACAACCACCAATACTATATTTGATTTTTCAAGATTAGAAGATAGTTTTCCTGCTTTCATAGATTAGAAGATAGTTTTCTCGCTTTCATAGGTTAAAAGATAGTTTTTGCTTTCATAGATCAGAAGATAGTTTTATTGCTACTGTAGGATAGATAGTCTTTTGTTTTAATAGATTAAAGAGCAGTTTTTCTTATCATAGATTAAAGGTTAATTGCTAATCTTTCTTGCTTTCAATTAAATAGATTTCCTTTTATGAATTAGAAATAGTTTTGAAGTTTGAATATAGTCCACTTGTCTCTTAGGATAGATAGTTGTTCAATGAGAATTTTTTACTTGCAGTAGAAGTTATCTTAGAGTAGTTAGTTGTTTACTTTCTTTAATAGGTTAGCTAGTTGTTTTGCTTACTTGTTTACTTGCCTTAATAGATTAGTTAGTTGTTTTTCTTAATTGCTTATTTTCTTTAATGGAATAGTTGTTGGCTTGTTTATTTACTTTCTTTCATAGGGTAGTTTCTCATTGAATGTAGGTTGGCAAGTTAAAGTAGTTTTATTTTGTTATTTTTTTATTGTTATGCTTAATAGTTGCTTTTGCTTATTGTTATGAACTAGTTTTCTTCAAGTAGGGTTTTTACTTGCTTTCTTAGAACTATCCATCGATCCTTTGCCCAAGATTACTTAGGTTACATAGTTGCAAGTTTCTTAGTAGGGATTTCTCATTAGATAGATTTGCTTGAATAAATTAGCCTTTAGATAGCCACTTCCTTAGTTAGACTATACTATTACCAGCCCTTCTACCTTTGGCATATATTTTTCTACAACTCTAAGTTTACTTACCCCGAGTTGACAATTTAATTGAGGGTTTTTAGCGTGTTTTTAGTGCATATATAACACCCATCATTTTTGGCGTTGTTGTCAGGGAGTTGTCTCAAGGTAAGAAGTAGTTAGGAAATAGGTCATTCCTAGACCTTAGCATTAGATTGGTGGCAGGGGAACTTTAAGATGAGAGGTAAGAACCTGTACATCTACTATAGCAGGTTCCCCCAAACCCAATAGTAGTTTTTCTTTTTTGTTTTTGTTTACTTTCATGAATAGACCTAGAAACTAAATGGTAGATTTTTCTTTTGTTTTTGTTTTCTTTCATGAATAGACCTAGAGACCCAAAAGGTAGATACATTAAATTTAAATCAGACATTTCAACCAAGGTTCCTTCCAATCTTTTTGGGGGAAGGAACGTTCCACTTATAAAATCCACAGATCGATATTGAAAAACAGGAGCTAGCTCAACTCGTAGAACTAAAATAGTCTTTGAAGGGACTAACACAGGGAGCACTATAGAACAAGAAATTGAAGCACCAATCTTATCGAGACAGGAGGCAAGACCACTTGAGCCTTCCGCAGAACCAAACAGTACAACCTTTGCTTTTACACCACCAGGGGACCCTAATTTTGAGGATCTCATGGACCTTGAAAAGGTGAATATTTTGTTCGGTAGTTCAGCCAATGTAATCATCTCTCAAACTGAGACAGAAACTTTGGCACCAATAGTCTCAATTGTCTCAAGTAGAGTCCCATACATTGAATCCGTAGGAAGACCTTTCCATCAAAGGGAAACCTTGTTTTCTTCAAAGATAAAACCACCTAGGTACTCTCTTTTTGGAAACCAAGCCAATATGGATGATCAGGAATACCATAACAATGTAATACACAGGGAGGACAAAGAAACTGGAAACCACACCAAAACTACCTCCGGGTTTCTGATTTTAGACACAACTCCAAATGTCAACATGAAGAATATTCCCGTTTCAACACTGCCTACCTTTTATGGTAAAAATAGTGAAGATCCAGACACCTTCCTATTTGAATTTGGCATATTGTACAGGAGATACTACATACAAGATGCCCAAAAACTAAAACTCTTTACTGCCACCCTCAAAGACTCTGCACTAAGATGGTTCATGGGGTTGGGAGAATCCAATATTAGGTCTTGGGAAGCCATGAAAGACATCTTTCTTAAGAAGTACCAAGAATACAAAGAGTCTCATAATGACATCATTAAAATCCAACAGTTAGAAGACAAGACCCTTGAAGATTATATGGAAATATTTGGTTATATCTCATAGAAGTCAAAATACCATGACCTCCCAGAGGATGCAATTAGGGCTCTTTTCCTTAAGGGAATTTCAAAAGAGTATCTAGAGATGCTTAACCTGGTGGCATTAGGTGAAAACTCCCATAAACCATTTGCTGAAATATGTGAAATGTGTAAAAACTACTCAAGGAGTAGAGCCAAAACAGGGAAGAATGTTTAGGACCCTTACAATAGAAGTTTAAAACCACTTAGTTCAGGTGGTATCACAAGAGAAGAGATAGGGAACCTTTTAAATAAATTCAAGACAGACATCTTAAGAACAATAGGCTCCCAATTGGACACCCTAAAAATCAAAAAGAAACAGGAGGAGGAAAATGTAGTAATGAGCATATATTGCCCAAGATGCAGGAGGAAGCATTTCTCAAGGGAATGCCTCTTATATATAACATTTCATTTTGTGGCTTTTGTACAGAATACCATGTGACTAAGAAATGTCCATCATTGCCTGGTTTATTATCCATATATAAGAGTGGAGATCCTGGGGAGTCTTCTTATGCACCTAGGAGGCCATGGCAGCCTAGAAACCAACCCACATACCCGGATCTATAGTCTCAAGTTTCACCCTATTATCAACAACAACAATAATGGAACTCACCAGGTTGGAAAAACTGGTCTACTCAGTACCAACATCCTTGGTTTCAAGGATGGAGAGGAGGACATACCCAAGGAAACCCTCAAGCTCCACCTATCCCTATGTCCAACCATTAGTATCCTCAGTTCTCACCGAACACTCCACAACTTCTTCCAGGTTTCGTTCCACCACATTTATCTCCTATTCCATAACAAAAACTGATACAATATCAAAATGCAAGCTCCCTGATACCAACACTATTACCGACACAACCAATGTTGAATCCTAATAATAATTCCCCTCAACCTCTTCACAATGTTGAGATGCAAGCCTTCCCGACATATGTTATTACTCATGTTCCATTACAGGAGATTGAACTAAAATCAGGAAAATTTCTGGAGAGGCAGAGACCTTCAGCAGTCATCCAGGAAGAATAAGAAGAAGAAACCACCAAACAAACCGCGAATGAAACTAGGTGGGAAGATGTTATTATCCCGAAGAATTAAGAACCCAACCTTTCCCAAAATGAACCTTCATAGATTACGAAGGCCCCTCCTTATCCAGACCGATTGGTAATTGAGAAACCTACCACCCGACCAGAATTTGACATTTTGAATGAATTGAAAAATATTTGTGTCAAGATTCCCCTGCTTCAAGCCATTAAAGACATTCCAATCTATAGTAAGATAGTCAAAGAATTGTGTATTAAGAAGCCAAGTAGGAAGAAAAAGGATCCCCCTACCATACAGTTTATAGGAGTACTTTCTGAATACATATCAGAGCATCCAAAGCTAGGAAAATATGGGAACCCAGGAAACCCCGTAGTGACCATAACCATTAATGAGGTCTCCATTGGAAACACTCTCATAGACCTAGGAGCATCCATCAATGTTATGACTGTTATTACCTTGTAACAATTACAGTTACAACAACTTCTTCGGCCTACCCCAACCATTTTGGAATTAGCAGATAAAACTAGGGCTATACCTAAAAGAATTTTAGATGATATCATGGTTAATTTAGCCTCATGGGAATACCAATATATTTTCTTTTCATTCACTCAAAGGATTCTGCCAAAGGCCATCCCGTCATTTTGGGAAGACCTTGGCTAGCCACAACTAATGCATTTATTGGCTATAGAGAAGGGGAGATGACCATCTCAAATGGTCTCTCTATCCAGAAGCTCACCATTTACCCTCCAACTCAACCTATTATGGAGAATCTATGGTGGATTGAATGTCCATATGCGAATGAGGATTGGGAAGAACCCGTATTTCCAAGTGACCATGCATGGGCACTTTAGGAGAACACAACAGAAAATGTGTTAAACCAGTTTATTTCTGCTATCACATGTGCAGATTTTCCACTGTCTTATCCCCAATTTGAATACATGTCTGGGGAAGAATTTCAAGAAAAAGTAGATCCATCCATTTTGTCTTAAACAACTTTTATCTTTTAGATA
The DNA here is from genome assembly GCA_010110895.2 of Picea sitchensis. NCBI lineage: Eukaryota > Viridiplantae > Streptophyta > Pinopsida > Pinales > Pinaceae > Picea > Picea sitchensis. The sequence continues at coordinate 146,799 of SNQJ01S0026471.1, read as the reverse complement.
GATGAGTCTGCCATGTCTTATACTATGCCCTATGAGATTAGTCGAGGGAAAGTTTTACATATAAACTCAGGGCTAGATGGAAACCAACAGAAACAGTTAGTAGATATCCTTAAAAAACAATTGGGAGAATTTTCCTGGGAATACACTAACATGAAGGGTATACACCCTGACACATGCATCCATCACATATATACCCAGGGGGAAGTAACACCTGTTAGGAAACCTCAGAAAAGGATGAACCCAACACTTAAATATATAGTCAAGGAGGAGATCCAAAAGTTGTTAAATGTCGGATTCATTTATCCCATCTCCGATAGTAAGTGGGTATCCCCTCCTGTAGTGGTTCCAAAGAAAGTGACCAGGAAATGGAGAATTTGTGTTGATTTCTGGGAACTCAACAAAGCCACTCTGAAAGACTAATTTCCTCTCTCTTTCATTGACCAAGTTCTAGATACCTTGTCTGGAAAGAAGTATTTTTCCTTTCTAGATGGGTACAACGGGTACAATCAGATTCTTATAGCACCCGAAGACAAATACAAGACTACCTTTACTTGTCCTTGGGGAACCTATGCCTATAGGGTCTTACCATTTGGATTGTGTAATGCTCCTGCCACATTTCAACGAGCAGTATTAGGGATATTTGTCCATATTATTCATGATTTTGTGGAGGTCTATATGGATGACTTCACAGTATATGGTAACACTTACCAGGAAGCCTTAGACAACTTAGAAAAATTCCTCATCAGATGCCAGGAAATGAACCTATCTCTAAGTCACAAAAAATGAAAAATGTTGTTAACTAAAGGAGTGGTTCTAGGACATCATGTTTCATATGAAGGGATAAAAGTCGATCCTGCAAATATTGAGGTCATCATCAGACTTCCACCCCCCAAGACTTAGAAAGAGGTGAGAAGATTTCTTGGACATGCCAGATATTACCGACGGTTTATTGAAAATTTTACAAATATTGTTGCACCTATGTTTGGATTACTAATAAAAGATGTTGATTTTGTTTGGACTGAGCAATGTGAAACTTTGTTTGAAACCCTCAAAGCTAAGCTGTCTATGGAACCAGTTCTTAGAGGGCCCAATTGGATTCTCCCATTTCATATATCCATGGATGCCTCCGACACCGCAATAGGAGGGGTATTAGGGAAGAAATAGGACCATCAGTCCTATGCCATTTATTTTGTGAGCAATAACTTGTCCCCTACCGAGTTGAACTATACAGTCACCGAGAAAGAATTCTTGGCAATTGTTCATGCTAATAAAAAGTTTCTTCATTACATTATAGGTTATGAAGTATTTGTACATACCGATCATTCCACCATTATATTCCTCATGAATAAACCCATAACTAATGGCCAAGTGACTAGGTGGCTTTTGTTATTGCAAGAATTTAACATCAATGTGCTTGACTGACCTGGAAAGGATAATGTAGTAGATTATTTTCTTTCTCGAATAAAAAATGAGGATGACGATGAGGTCCCTGTAGATGATATTTTCCCAAACGAGCATCTCTTTTCCCTTTATATCAATACCCCATGGTTTGCAGACATGGAAAACTATCTGGCTACTAGGAAGTTACCATCTCATTTTTCACCTCATGAAAAATAGAAAATTATTCAACAGAATGCTAATTACTCTTGGGTTGGTCATGATATTTTTCACACAGGTCCTGATTTGATTATTCATAGATGTATCTGAGAGGATGAGGTACCTAAAATACTACGAAGTTGTCATGATGGACCATGTGGTGGGCATTTTAGTGAAAAACGTATAACATATAAGGTGTTACATTCGGGTTACTATTGGCCTAGAATTTTCAAAGATGTTTCCAAATATGTGAGAAGTTGTGATAGTTTCCAAAGGATAGGAAGACCTATGTCAACTGACGAAATTCCTTTACGTGCCCAAGTTATGATAGAACCCTTCGAAAAATGGGCCCTTGACTTTGTAGGACCAATTTCACCCATGTCCCGTAGGAAGAAGTATATTTTGGTTTGTACGGACTATGTCACAAAATGGGTAGAGGAAAAATCCCTATTCAAGGCTAAAGAGAAGCCTGTTGTCGAATTCATCTATGAAGACATATTTACCAGCTTTGGTGTCCCTCGTGAAATTGTTACCAACCAAGGCACTCAATTCACTTCCACGCTGATGAAAGAGATAACAGATAAATATGGGATTAAACATTGTAAATCTTCTCCATACCACCCGCAAGACAATGGTCAGGTAGAATCCACCAACAAAGTTATGGAAGCCATATTGACCAATATTGTTCAATTACATCACTGGTATTGGGTTGATAGGCTCCTAGAGGCTTTATGGGCATACTGGACCAGCTGGAGAAATACCACTGGAAATACCCCTTATGAGTTAGTGTATGGGAAACAAGTACTTCTACCTATAGAATTCCAAGTAAGGGCCTTCTGTATTGCCACATAATTAAAATTGTGGATAAGGCTCAGAAGCAACGAGCCCTACAATTGAATGAGTTGGATGAAATTAGGAAAGATGCCATCCAACAGACAATATTAGTCAAAAACCAGAGGATCAAGTGGCATGACAAATTTATAAAGAAGAAGCACTTTCAACCTGGTGATTGGGCTCTATTGTTTGATTCCTGATTCAAAACCTTCAAAGGAAAACTCACCACCTGGTGGTTGCGCCCTTACGAGGTAGACACTGTATATGATAATGGAGCTATAAAAATTAAAAAAATTGATGATGGACAAGTCTCCTTTGTGGTAAATGGAAATCGACTTAAATTTTATCATAAGCCCATTTCCAGAGAATATTTTCTACAGGTCATGTCAACTGACAAGGCATTGACCTTAGTAGATGGGGAAGTCCCCCTTTGTTCTTCAATTTTTTTCTGAATTTCCTACTATATATATGTAAATATTTTTTTTTCTTTTGAATTTTGTTAATAAGGGAATTCTAGATATTTTTATAAGTATTTATTTTCACCAAGAGTACACAGTTTCAAGGATCTTTCTTCAAAACATTGTTACACTTGAATTTTGTGTCTGATAAAACATCAAATGCATATTGAATTACTGTAATTAGCCATATTTTTTCAAACCTTATCATTTTTTAAGGCATTCTAAAGAAGATTCTCTTAAAACTCTTCACCATTGTATAAGGAAGTGATACCATAACTATCAAGCCTAGAGGTATCTCGTACAATTTTTCCAAGAAACCTGAGTAAGTGAGTCAAGTGTCCTTATCAAAGAGTATAAAGGAGGTCTAATTAGTGGTTAGTCATGTAAACATCACAATAACTATAAAAGAAGAAAGTGAGTTGAGCCTAGAGAAAAATTTATGTTATTTCTCAATGGTACCATCCATTACACACTAAATAGATTGAGTATACAATATCTTTAGATAGGCCACATCTGCTTAAGTACCCCTTACATCGGAATAATCACTAAGTAATATAACGGAAAGTCATCCTCTAACCTAAATACCATCCCAATTAAAAAAAGAAAAGAACAAGTTGTTTTCAGAGTTGTCCCCCCATCTTCTTGCATAAAGCAATATTATACTAAAATATTAAAAGATGGAGGGCCAGTCTCCGAGGGTGTAAAAGGCTAACCTGTCAGGATAATGAATAGGTCTGTTGGCAATGGGTATCGGCCTGTGGTATGACTAGGTAAACTAGACGAAGTATTGATCAGGCTCGTTGGTAGCAGAGCATTCTACCTAGTTAGGATGGTAATCTGACAAAAATANACAATGGAGCATTCTGCCTTTGCTCATTAACCACTGTGATTGTCAAAAACACTTCAAATTTACCAGTTATCCATTATAAGAGGTGCAAATGTACTTAACACAAAAGTGACATATAAAGTATCGTATGAGGTGCCATATGAAAATACGTATGAAGTGTCGAACATAGTACCATATGAATTACACATTAGTAACTGTCCTAGATTCCAAGTAATTACAACTCAATTACATTCAATTGAATTGGTTGCAGGCAATTAATTGAAGATTCTTTATATGTTCATGATCAAATGTCCAAGTCCAAAGACTTGGACATTGATCTAACTGTGCATCATTACATTTCCCCCAAAAATGAGCCTTCAAATTTGAATTTCCCACACATGGCAGCTCGTGCGCACATGTTTACAACCCAATCCACTATAGGAGAATTCAAAATTGGGTTGGGTAACCATTATCTCCATTCGCACTTGCCATTTTCTCTACCTTGTGTTAAGAAATCCCACCCAACCTCTGTCATTTCTTCACATGTTCAAATCGCTCCCAGCCTCTGCCATTTCTTCCCCTGTTCAAATCACGCCCAGTCTCTGCCATTTATTCCCCTATTCAAATCGCGCTCAGAATGTGCCCAATTCGTGCCATCTCTTGGACTGTTCGCACCTCTTCCTGGTTTATTTTTCCTCTGCCATGATTCTTAGGAGGTACTAACCCTCTTCCCATGCAGATCTCTTTTTCATTCCTGAATTTTCACAATGCAGAGAGGTGTTTTTGCACGCAGGCTCAGGGCCATTTTTGTCTAACTTGCAGGGACATGATGACGACCTCTCCATGCAATTTTCCCTCAGTTTCGATGGGAAGACAGCACGGGTGGGGTCTCTTTCCTTTCAAGTCTTATAATAAACCATTGTTGCAGGTACTAAGCTCTCAATAATGGGAGATAGATGGTTCAAAAACCACCAACTGTCSCGCTCAAGTTATAACAGGGTGTTTAAGCCCAAATTCGAGAGAATTTCARGAGAAAAAGGATATTCTAAGGAGTGGATAAAGGTGGAATTGATAAACCCTCTCATCATCATGAGGTTGATTACATGCGAAGGTAGATACTCCACTTTCAAAGATTGTCATTTCAGATTGCTAGCTCATTTTTTGTTCAACAAACCTTTGAACTTCCCCTTCTATTTTCTAAAAATATTGGAGAAGATGTCCTCTCAAGTGAGGAATAATGTGACTAACCCCCACAATAGTCTCTTTCACCATGGCTTGATCAAACTTATTTTTCTAGCCGAACTAGAGAAACAGGGGAAAACTTGGGATGTCTTTATCTATCAATTCGCAAACCGTCACTTGACAGTTAAGACCGGAAAAAAGCCACTTAGCCTAAAAATTATCTCTCTGTCCAAGCCTCTCTCTCCAAAATCTCCAAACCCCCTTGCACAAACCCTCTCTTTTCTGGAACAATACAAAAAGCTTGTTGATATCCCCACTTCCTCATCAGGTAAAAAGACCAAGAGAAAAGACCAAAATAAGCCTATTGTTAACCCCCCAATACCTTCAATCTCTTTTGATCCTACACCTAAAAAGCTCCAAGAAGTAATCCAACAAGACTTTCCCATCGTTCCCACAAATAAGAGGGGGGGAAATCGATTTGCTAAAGGACACTTTTGAAAAAGTACTCAGAGCACAAGAAAAAAACCTTATGCAAAACCCCTGCCTGCTTCGGATCCTATCCAAGTGTCCTTCGATCTTGAGAGCCCTCACAAGAGACTTAGGGAAGTTTTCGTGGATGGATTAGAGCCACTAAGAAATACAAAATTAGAACCTACCTCTCCTTACCAATCCTCCATCACTCCTACTTCACCCATGCCTACTCTAGATCCTAAAAATGATAGATTGTCCACATCACTCAAAGGATCTAAGCCTTCCTCCGAGATAACCAATTCTGCCCCAACCATAGAGAAGCTACAAAAACAAAACCATTATCTTCTCCAATAGTTGGAGTAAAGAAAGAAAATAGATGCACATCTTCATCATGATAATGCAGTCCTTCAAGAAAAGGTTAACTCCCTTCAAAGGTTGGTCTATTAGATGAACAAATCTAACTACGACCTTAGAGCACAACTGAAGCAACATAAGAGGCACAAGGAAAAGTCTTCATAGCAAGAAGGAGAAGCTTCCAAAGTTGATCCTCCTCAACAAGCCTAGTCACGAGGGGTAACTTCTTTTTGTTTGCAGTGGGACCTGGAAAATCGTAAGTGTGGGGGTAATTTTGGGCCCGAGATATAATCAATTTTGTGACAGTTATTAGAAACTTTTTGTCGAATGTACATATGTGTTTTTCATGTTTTGAAAGAGATTTTTGAAGAATTTTATGTTAAAACGGTATGATCTACACTAGGTACGTATGATTCATGTTTAATGATAATATTGAGAATAATTCATCATGTTTTTATGATTTCAAGGATCTGATTCACATTTTTTTGTGTTGCAGGGAAAAAACGCATCACGTTTCTGCTTCTATCACTCAGTCTGGTACTCATTCCAACACTCAATCTAGTACCTCATATGGCATTGCGTCCAACATCGCGTCCTGCACAAAAACGGTGGGTGAATTGGCAGTTATGGTATTGGCGGCCAGTGATGGGCGAATCGGGAATGTGGGTTTTGTTCATGCTTGCCCCCTCCAGCTACCGAACTCCTGACAACTCAGTTTTGGTTGTTAAACAAGGCGATTATTGGCCCGCTCCGTTTCAGCAGTTGGGGCATCATTTAATGTAATATGTCGAATTTAGAAGTGGTTCGACCCTCCTTTGGTCAACCACTTGGTATGTAAACTTATAAATACCACTAGGATGGTCAGACAATAGAAGAAGAAGCAATAGGAGTAGTGTATTGGAGAAAAACGTTACTCTCTTTTATTTTTTCCATTTTCCATTGCCGAAGTTATATAAAACTGTGTTTCTGCATTTTAATGGTGAATTCATTTTGTTGAGCTCATGGTGTGCATTTGAGAAGAAACCATTACCTGCTGGGGGGGGCACCAATAGTCCGGTAATTTTCCATGTGTTGTTTGTACATTGCATAGCTTAGACATCTCTTTTTTTCATTTATTATCCATGCATCATTATTTTTCTTTTGTTATATAATATGTTGTTGCAGCTTAATGATTTGGTTCTTTTGCAGGTTAGTATAAAGGCCTGTGTTAATATGTATTCATTTGATAGATAGAGACGAATTTGAAAATTCGTCTACTAACCCCGTGTGCCATTAGATGTTAGATTGTGTTTCATTCATGCTTTTGAAATTTGATTTAAAATGAGAATTAAAACAGAGTAGAACAAAGTTGTATTTTATGCTTCTTTTAAACAAGGATTTGGTGGATGGATAGGGTTAATTTTAGTCTTTTTAATTGTAGAATTTGCTTAACCAGTTGTTAGTCAATACATGCATTAGTTTACTTTTTATATGTCATGTTTTAATTTTGTTTTCAAGCATTTTCCTTATCGCATTTTGAATTGTTAAGATAGGCATAGCATAGTTTCTTTTTATGCACTTTCTTTCTTAGAATGAGATTGCAATTACAATTCTTAGTTAATGATTGAGTTAAGTATGAATTTTTCTTACATAGTGTAGAGGTACAATTATGATCTCATTATATTGTTGATGGTTAATAAATGAATATGCAGGGTAATTGGCGATTGTTTATGGCATGGATAAATTATCATTGGATTGTTTAATCCATACCTTTCACTTGCTATTGAAATTAGTATTGAGCTTATATCGCTTGAATTATCTTTTGTTGTGAAGTGCCACCGAGATATTGTAAGGCACCAAAGACATTCACGCAACCACCAACACTATATTTGAGTTTTCATAGATTAGAAGATAGTTTTCCTGCTTTCATAGATTAGAAGATAGTTTTCTCACTTTCATAGTTTAAAAGATAGTTTCTTTCTTTCATAGATTAGAAGATAATTTTATTGTTGATGTAGGATAGATAGTATTTTGTTTTAATAGATTAAAGAGTAGGTTTTCTTATCATAGATTAAAGGTTAGTTGTTGGTCTTTCTTGCTTTCAATTAAATAGATTTTCTTTTATGAATTAGAAATAGTTTTGAAGTTTGAATATAGTCCACTTGCCTCTTAGGCTAGATAGTTGTTCAATGAGAATTTTTTACTTGCAGTAGAAGTTATCTTAGAGTAGTTAGTTGTTTACTTGCTTTAACAGGTTAGCTAGTTGTTTTTCTTACTTGTTTACTTGCCTTAATAGGTTAGTTAGTTGTTTTTCTTACTTGCTTATTTTCTTTAATAGAATAGTTGATGGCTTGTTTGTTTACTTTGTTTTATAGGGTAGTTTCTCATTGAATGTAGGTTGGCAAGTTAAAGTAGTTTTCTTTTGTTATTTTCTTATTGTTATGCTTAATAGTTGGTTTTTCTTATTGTTATGAACTAGTTTGCTTCAAGTAGGGTTTTTACCTGCTTTCTTAGAACTATCCATCAATCCTTTGCCCAAAAGTACTTAGGTTACATAGTTTCAAGTTGCGTAGTAGGGTTTTCTCATTAGATAGATTTTCTTGAATAGATTAGCCTTTAGATAACCACTTCCTTAGTTATACTATACTACTATCAACCCTTCTATCTTTGGCATATATTTTTCTACAACTCTAAGTTTACTTACCCCGTGTTGAAAATTTAATTGAGGGATTTTAGTGTGTTTTTAGTGCATATATAACACCCATTAGTCCTATCATGAATTAAATGGTCGTACCAACAGTCATACAAATGAATACAAACCTTTTGTACTCACGTCCTCGCCTCACCTTGTTGGCTTAACATATTAATGAAACTTTCATTACATGCATAGGGTTTTGGTACCGATCTGTATGTTTGGCTCTCATCACAAGGGATGGTAAGGATTACAATCAAACCCCTGGTTTTCACTCCCACTATCTGAGCAATCATAACAACAGTCTATGTTATTTTTATGTCTTCGATCTCCACTCGGGCTTGTTCCTGCTGATCCCACAATCCAAACCTAAAATTATCCAGACTATCCCATGTTTCATTCTGGTTACATTTGTCATGGCACTTGTCATTCTCTTGGATCCGAATGGATTCCAGGCTTTTCTTTCTCATGACGATGCGATTGAGGACCTAAAAATCCGGGGTTGGGATGTTTTCCTCAGGAAATTTGAGGATTATAATCTTCAAGTGGCTAAAGCTTTCACACAAACCTTCGATGGTTGCAGAGCTAAAATTGGGGACACACAGTTAGATTTGACCGAGGAGTTTGTGAGAAAAGTAATCGAGCTTCCATCAAAGGGTCAAAAATGGTTCAAAAATGCCTGAATTGAAGGAGTCCCATGGAGTCTATTTATGGCATCTTGAAAGATCAACTGTTGTGAAAAAGGTATCCCTATCTCCCTAGTGAAACCTAGGTGGCATGGTTTATTATTAATTCTCAAACAATTTGTGACATGTGACAGTCGATACAGATTGGTCTTCCTCTACCATATTTGTTTACACATGTATTTCATTTGTTTCGATTTAGATATGCCATTTTATTTGTTGAGAAGTCTCTATAAAATGTCCAAAAGATATAAATGATAGAGTGTTGATTCAAGCATGTTCCATCATGGATTGGTTAAGATATTGTTGGTGCATCACTTGTCGACCGTAGGTGACTGTTGGGAGAATTGTTTGATAAGGAACGTTTTTTCCCAGAATGTTCCTACAGTAAACCCTAACCTATATGAGCCATTGATTGAAGACCAGTTCGATGTTTCAATCAATGGACTAGACTTTACCAAAAGAAGACCTCTAGATGCAGGGATGTCGAGTAAGTATTTACCTGCAGGATGTCCTGACCAAGAGACTATTGAATTGAAGGTAATTGACCCTCTTGTGCCTGAGGTTGATGCTAGCTTGAACATTATTATGAAACTGGATGTCAGGAAACCTTGTAAAGGAACAAAACAGAAGTGCACAGACTTAGGGTTCAAGAACAAAAAGGTAGGTCACCTAATTTCAAGGAAAAAATCAACTGAAACAACATTCATCTAAGCTCAATCGGTCTGATCAAGATCGATGAGGTTTCAGATCCTGAGATAGAAGATTTTCTAGTTTTGGAAGATCCAGAATTTCAGGGTTACAGGAAGAAATTTATTGTTCCTACTAAACCTTATAATTTTGTGACAAATTTGCCATTGTGCCTCAAAGGTAAAGAGGGGTTCTCTAGTATTAGGCCTCATCAGAAGAAAATAGCAGGAAGTGTGGATACACCCTTGTTTGACTGTGCACTTCATCGACCTGTTTTCTCTTCGGTACAATGTAATGTATGTTTCCATTGGATCGAGCTATACTACACTGACATTCCACTTCTACAGTCTAGAATTAAAACTCTTACTTCCCAGAATGATTTGGTGAGGCAAGAAAATTGTGACCTCAAGGTGCACGCCGAGAGGAAAGCTAAATGTATTAAGAGATCCAGAAACATAGTTATCAAAAATGCGACCAATGTCAAGGAAGTAATAAATTCTTAACTTTATGACCCTTCTTTAGTTAATTGTTAATGGTAAAATAATTTTATTATCCTTCCATTTGATTCATGTTATCTAATTTAGAATAAATTGATTTGAAGTTTTATTTGATTTACCGAAATTAAGATTGTCTACAAAATCTTTGATTCTATTGCCAAGTCTCTTTTCTTATAAAAATTAATAATTAGTTATGATTAATTGTTTTCCTAATTTATTAAAATGGTTTTGTTTTTTTTAGGAAATTGGAGATGTTGCTGCTAATTATTGGGAGGAGATATCTTTCAATTATACGCAAGTGATTAGCAGTTTCTCCTTTTCATGTTTTATAGAAACTTTGATATATTTTTGAATAAACCAACTTTGTTATAAGTGGTTCCCAATCCACTATTTTTGTAATACTGTTTGATTTTAGGAGATCCATCTCTATCCTGTGAGATATGAGTATGTGATTCCAGGTTACTTTAAATATTGTTCACTTTGTTAGTAGGAGGGTCATATTTTCTTGGAATAGATTATGGACATGTAATTTTCATAACTAAATGGACAAGTTGTTTGCATTTCGGCTTTAGACCAATGTGAAGTTGTTTCATTTATGTTTTGTTTCTTATATTTTGGAATATTAATATGTTGCATAGCTTTAGCCTCAATGACATATAATGTTCCATTTTATGTCATGATTTAAATTTTGTTTATAATTTGTTGTTTCATATATTATATATGTGATCACCATTTCAACATTAATATCTTGATTTATCCTTGATGTTTAGTTGATGTACCCAATGAATGTTTCATATTACAGTTTCTTTTACTATAATCATTCGTAATCACAAGATCACTGCATATACATTTTTGTTACTCTATTTTTATATCTTAGATGTCAATAAACACCTTGACTTTATTCAAGAGATGTTAGTACAAGTTTGTCGCGGATTTCTCTCACAGACAAGATAGTTGGAGCTTTGGATCGCACATAGACATAGAAACTATATGAGATTAATTTCAGGTTAGTTTTATTCGCATTTAATTTCTATTATTAGTCTATTTTATTAGTGAGACAAGACAGTTTAAATTGGCAGTGACCATTACTCTATCCTTGTTTCAGATTATGTTTTATTAGAATTTTTTTAAGTTCTTAGTTATTATATTATAAAACAGAAAATATAAAAATATGTGCTTTCTTTATCTACTTTCGAAAACAATTACCAAACATTGACTTCGCAAGGCATTCATCAGAAAATTGGAATTTGTAAATACTCTGCTCATAATCACATATTTATATTTACATTTTTGAAACACTTGTAAATAATTAGATCCACGTATATAGTATTATAGTTTTACCTTTAGAGTAGTTTGTCTCTTTTTTTTAGGACCCAAGTTGGCTAATAGATCCATTAAACCCGTCAGAATAGATCACACCAAACGTCTTGGGTTAATTAGATAACCCTGGTCTGGATCTATTTTTTCAGTTGACAGTGTGTCACTTATGCCTATCAACACGATCTTAAATTCTTCTTCCGTCGAAGTGCCATGAGCACTCATAGATGTATGGGTAAGTCTTCCACATAGGGTTATCAACTTTCCTCTAAATAATCCTATTCCTCCCAATGAAGGAATCATAGCAGGATTTCCTAAAATTTCCCAAGTTCTTTCTGTCATAATATTCAACTGTGTTTCCTCATCCAGAACATAGTCTATGTTGAAGTCTCATATTCTTGTTTCTATGCAATCTTTCTCTTTGACGATATCTGACAAGTTGATATCTCTGTGATCATTCAAGATTTCTTTAATTTCTAGTAATACAGTCTTTGATTCTTTCTGGGGTTCTGCCATGGTCTCAGTTTCTTGGCCTTCCTCAGGGTTTTCTTGTCTCATATTGATTATTTCAACCTTAGCAATCATTCTAGGCCAATCCAGAATGTAATGGTGCATAGATTTACAACAAATACAACTAGTTCTTCTACCAGGGAATTCCTTAGCAAGGTGTCCCGGTCTTCTACAACTGTAACAAAGAATTAGTCCTCTCTTTCTCTTAAATGATCCCCAAACTTTCTTGTACTGCGCACTAGGATCATGGTGGCTAACCTACAAAAATTTATTCCTAGGATCCTGCATCCATTTGTTAGTCCAAACATTCTTTCTATGCATAGGAATACCATATCTTTCATTATTTCTATCAAATCTATTCATATCAAACCTTCTTTCTTCTAGTTGTGCCCTAGTTTTCAGACTAGGCCAAAATTTATCAAACATACCTAGATTCATATTATTGAAACAAAAATTTACACTTATCTTACTTTTAACAAAGCAAAAAGCTTCGAGATCTTACCTCTTTAATAAAGAAAAAATTACTTTACTTTTATTAGAGCACAAAGATTTCAGATCTAATTACTTTCTTAGTAGAGAGCTTCGTAGTCAAGTAGAATATTGCACACTTAAAGCAACAAATCTACGCACAGAGCTTTATTTCTTTTCCTTAGCTCCCAGCAATCATAGTTTCAGGTCCTAGAAATGGAACCATTTGTTGGCACAGGGGCAGACCCAAGGTTCAACGCTTCAACAACGCACCAACAAAACCCTAACTACCGGCCCTTTCATAAACACCTATGAAGCAGGTGAAGTCTCACCTGAGGTAGAGGCAGGGGTGGTTGTAAGACTCAGATGTCTACAACCTAGATGGGACAGAGATATGTGATTACAAAACCTTAATAGAGCACTTATTGTTTGTCATTAATTAGTACTTAGCATTTTCCTACAGCGCAGATAAACCCTAATTACAGCACAACGCAGTATTCAACAAGACTCAACACATTAAAGCTCTAAGCACATCAACATAGATCAGATATATCATCTTATTCACATCATTAGGAACTAAGCTATCATATTCATCGAAGCACACATCATTTCTCTAAGCATTAATCATATGAACCATAAAACCACCATAATGCACAAAGAAACCACAACACAGGATATGCATGGTTCACCCCCAGCCTGGGGCTATGTCCACCAACTCTTATTCTCTTTATTGTTTTATGTCAATCATCTACATGCATAGATCCACAATATCCTACTCCGCATAGGATAGGAGATCTGTGCGTACCTCACCATATCCTCCTTCCCCGAGCTAGGTTACAGCACAAAGCCTTTACACAGTCTCTTACAGTCACTTGCACTTAGCCTTGCAAGTCTCACACAGTATGAACAAAGAATTTACAACTTTCATTTGCACTTAGCACACTAGCCTCTTCCTACATCGCCTAGATGTCTATTTATACATTATAAAAGTTCCTAGACATGAGTAAACCCATGGGCCTACATCCCCATACCCGTTACATAAGCCCAAAAACCAAAACACCCTAAAAGGGGCTGAGATCTCACGATCTCCTCTTCGACTTGAGCTCCACCTTTGACATCCTATCGAAGTCCCAGAATAGATCAAACCTCACCAAGGATCTCCAAAAATTGGTCAAGGGCCAACACATGTCGACTCTTCTTCAGATGAGAATTTTGATTCATAGGATTTAGATGATCCAGATACAGAGTCAGTATAGTCATATGCAGAGTAAGTGCATCAAGGACTCAAAAATGGGTCTAGCTTCCACTATTTCCACTTCGTGTTGCGCTCCTTGGCAATTTGTTGCAGTCCCAAAAGTGGTCTAGTATGACCAAGTACTCTTCCAAAATTGGTCAAGGGCCAACACATGTCATGAATTTCTTCAGATGAGAATTTTGATTCATAGGATTTAGATGATCCAGACACAGTATTTCCAGATAGTCATATGTGAAAGTGCATCCAGATGCAAACATCGTAGATGGTAGCTCCAAGTGGCCCATCTAACTCTGGATGTGGATCTGCACAGGATCCATCGATACTAGAAGGACTCTGATTTGATCTTTTGAGGATCCCTCCACAACTCCTTCCCACTACCACTGAACCATTTACTCCTAGGAATATTTTCTTAGTTTAGTCTTCAAATCCAAATTCCTATGGCTTATAGGTTGGAAATCCCTTCGTATCCACCATGTGAGGAGTACACCTCCTTGATAACTAGATTCTAGATCTGTCTCCTCTCCTTCTGGAAGGAAACTTGTTATGTGAAGTTGGTTCTATAAGACCAAGAGTGAAGTGGATGGAAAAAATAGCAAATACAAATCCATTCTTGTTTCCAAAGTCTTTCAGTAAGTGCATTGGACTATGATACTGGCTCTAGTAGTGAATATGTATTCCATATGTTTGTAACTTGGCATTGTGGTGGCCAATGGATGAGAAGTCCATAAGATGGCTATAAAGAATGCATTTCTTCATGGTGATCTCTCTAAGGAGATCTATATGGAGCAAATTTCTAGTGATTTATGCGAAGGATTCTCTTGGTCTATCAACTAAAGAAATCTCTTTATGGCCTCAAGCAGGATCTGAGGGGAATGGTGCCAATATGGAATCCTACTCCTATTGTCACAATCTCTTTTTATGTTGTAACTCAGACCCAAATGTATACATGCTCAGGACAGTTGATTCACTTCTACCCTTAGTTATGTATGTTGATGATTTGTTGATCATCAGTCGCTCAACTTCAATGATTTCTATAGTCAAGAAGTTTATACATGATAGGTTCTTGATGACGGACATGGGTCTGCTACACTTCTTCATTGGACTCAAGATCAGTCAGGATGCATCAAGAATCAAACTGTCTCAGGCCAAGTATGCACGAGATCTCCTTGAGAGATTTCACATGACAAACTATAAGTCTTCTCTGACTCTTTTCCTATCCAGAGTCAAACTTTATGATGGCGGGGACACTCCACTGGTTGAAAACACATTGTACAGATAGCTAGTGGGGAGTTTTTTGTACTCACACACTCCAAGCCAGACGTCTCCTATGTAGTTGGCGCAGTTTCCAGGTTCATGCAGGAGTTGCTTGAGCTACATTGGAAGGTTGCAAATCATATAATTCTATATGTACAGGGAACCATCACCTTTGGGATTCATTATGTAGTAGAATCTACATTATATCTCATTGGGTTCACCGATTCTGACTCGGCTAGCAATAAAACTGATCGCAAGTCCACATCTAGATACTCACTCAGTATTGGTTCCGAGCCTATCTGTTGGTCGAGTAAGAAGCAGTATGCTATTTCTCTTTATTCAATCGAGGAAGAGTGCATAGGGGTATTTAACATAACCATTTAGGCTATGTGGCTGCAACATTTTCTCACTGAGTTTGGAATTAAGTTTCATCGACCAACCGTCATCTAGTGTGACAACCATAGCACTCTGAAGTTCTGCAAAGATCCAGTTCATAGTAGTAAGACAAAGCACATTGAGATCCACATGCACTACATATGGGACTTAGTACACAAGGGGATCATCAACCTACATTTATGTCTTTCAATATAACACATTGCAGACATCTTCATCAAGACCTTCACTAAGTAGAAGTTCCATTCTCTGCGAAGTCGTCTTGGAGTGAAGAATATAGTTTCCTAGAAACTGTTAGTTCTTATTTTTACATACATTTTACCTTGATGGCGGGTTTCCCCATGAGTTTTTCCCTCTTTCCTCACTTTATTTCAGTTTATATTTTGTATTTGGGTACCTAACATGGCCTCATTGTTGGGACCCATTCTTTATTTTCACCATAGTGATGTTCAGAGGGGTGTTGGAGTTACTTCACACACGCTTAGGATTTATTTATCCTAAGGTTTTTCCTATGGTCATTAGTCTTTATCCAGACTCCTAATGTTTATGGAGAATATTCCTCTAGGAGAGTATTCCTCTAGAAGAATATTTTCTTCAATTTTCACTTCAGTTTGACTAGTTGAGTGACGTCTAGATGATGCATTGGTTTTGTCACCATGAAACATTGGGATCATCACCAGCTAATGCACATTGTCCTTGGGATAATCACCATACTATATAATTACCCATGATTCTCTGATCTCCTCCTCACTTTACTCTATTTCAGTCAGCTAATTGAAGACTAGTAGACTAGTTAACTCAGCTAGGTGGCAGTTCATTCTCGTAACTACCCGAGAGACTAGACTAGGTGGAAGTTCACTCCCATAACTATTGTTGTGTGTCCAGATCACTCTAGACCACCACTATGGTTCATTGGCTACACCTCCAATGTGCATTGGTTGAGTTATACAGATTATATTATATGTAAATTATTCATTATTCATTACAGTTAATGATAATTCTTCCATTCTTTCTTTCTTGCTTCTTCTTTCTCAATTTTTCTCTGAAAATGTGTGTGGTATTTTCTATACAGATCTATTTTTTGCAGGTTCAACACATTTACACATCCCCTAGGGCCATATTATCCCTATCCATTGTCCTATACACAGTCTTGGGAGGCTACTCCTCTCTCCTATATTCTAAGGGATGACTCCCTCTGATCGTTGGTTCCCTCTAAGTCGGTACTTCTAGTGGGGCCACCTACCTCACCACTCGTGGAGCTACCTACTTTTCCTAATTTGTCTCTCTACTCCTACCGGACACAAAAATCATAGGATGGCCCCTAAACCTATATGTGTTTCCCTCCTTAAATCTAAGAATCACTTATGATCTGAAGTTAGATTTTTTGGGCACAAGAAATACCTTTCCATCTAGAAATAATAGATTATATATTTTACTCTCAATATATGAGACTAAGAGGATACTTCTCCTGATTTTTGGCACCCACAACAAATTCAACACCCTTAGTATATATTTTGAATCCAATCAAAATGATACAATACCATATCCTCGTATTGAATGCTTGGCTCTTGTACCAAAATCCATACATAAGTTTGAGCTAGTCTCCCTGAGAGTCTAAAACAACTCTCTAGCACATGTCATATGGAAATATGATTCATTATCCACCAACCATATCTCCCTATTGGAGACAGTAACTGAAAGGGAAGAGACCAAAAATATATTCCTCTGCAACCTATCTGCAACCTCATCAACCTCTGTTGTTGATGTTCGTTTTCTTCTTCCTCTTCCCTTTTGGTGTGAAAACTTTGAATAATACTTCCCAAAATTAGAACACTCAAAACATTGGATCTTACTAAGATCCTTCTTCCATCTCAGCTATGGAGACGCTTCCCTCTTCGGATAATCCCTTCTCCTTGAAGGACCTCTTATGTCTAAAGAACCCCTTCTTCCCTTCCTAGTGAAGGCTATAGAGGCTTAGTTATCATCATTGCTACTCTTTACCACACTATCCATATCATCCATGGATACCAATTGAGTCTCCTCCTGAATGAAATATGTCCATAGTATGTCAAATTTTGGCAACTTGTTTCTTGCACATATCCCCTGCACAAATAGCTCCCAGGACCTAGGAATACCTCTCAATGCTACATTTACCAATTTATTATCCTGCATTGTCTCACCGATAGTTGTGAGTTGATCTTGGATCTGAGTAATATTCATAAGATAACTTACAATTGTGTCTTCGCTGGTTATCTTGAAAATCTCAAGTTTTTTCTTCAAGTGTAGCATCCTACCAGTATTCTTGTTTTGGTAAAGACCCGGCAAAGCATCATACATATCCTTGGCTATGTCTTTCTCGAAAATGTGATGAATCAAGTGTTCCTTCATGGACTCTAGAAATACTCATTTGGCCTTCACTTCCCTCTTGTTTTGAAATTTCAAATCTACTGGATCAGTTGGGATAGGAACCCCATGCTCGACATACTCCTTGAGTTCATTTTATTTGAATAGAAGGATAACCCTTTTCTTCCAAGATCACAAGTTGGTTTTCCCTTCCAACCTATGCTTATGCCTCAATCTATTCACCATCTTGACCTACCAGAAACAAGAATAAGAATAAGTACAACACTCTTCCAATGTTGTAGCTATTAATGTATCTCAATATGATCCCCTTCTCTTGAAATCCCAATCTCTCATACCATGGCAATTTTCACATGTAACTCTATGTGACTAATTTCATATATGAAAAATGTTTCCTAGTGATCTAACTATCATTGAACAACTTTACACTAAAATTATTGACTGAAAACATATGCAGCAGAAACAACAAGATCAGATATGAATCATCAATACACAAGAGACATAATAATTTTGTTCTATAAATTTATCCAATCCTTCAAATCTAAGGACAACCTTTTCCTTCCAAAACAAGAGAATCTAAGGAAAACCTTGTCCTTCCAATACAAAATAGAAAACCAAACCTCAACTATATTCTGGAAATATACCCTACTCGTGAATATGTTGTAGACCACTTGTATGGCCTATTGATGTCACCTATCAATCTGTATGGATATGTACCTTCCTAGAAAACTAGATATGTGATTCACCAAAAACCTGCAAACATACGTGGTTTTCTCTGCTGCAAATTGTGTAGACCCTACACGTGACTTGTCCTTCTACAACCTACATATATATGCACTTGACCCTTTTGTAAAACGCATATGAGTACATAAAAATGGCACAGTCACCTCTGTACACTTCTCTCTCTGGCACCTTCTTTCTCCTAGGTCATATTCTCCACCTTGTAGAGTTTCCTAGCTGAGATCACCAATCATTCTTGACACAGGTGAAGACTCACTTATTCCAACGTAATTCTTCCACAATGATGATCAAATTCCATAACGAAATATCTCCTTTATATAGGAGTCCAATGAGTGAGTTTAGGATCCCTTCCTAAACTCAATAATTAATCAGAATATTTTAATCCTCTTTGTGGGTGTGGCACCCCCACACAAACCCACAAATCCCATCAACTTTTCCATGAGTCCCTAGCCTCATTTATAGGCCGATTTCACTGAAACAAAAGTCAAAACTGGCACCAAAGAAAATTACCACATGCCTTTCATCTTGGCCTCTAGTGGGAATACCTCTCGAAGCTACAAAAATCAACAAAAAACCTCTATAATGTGATACCACTTACCACCCGATTCTATGTGGCATCCTCTCATTGGTTCTACATCACCAAAATATTTCTGCAAAATTTCTTTTCTACCATGAAATAACGCTTATGGTATCGCTCAATACCACCTCACCTAATTTAGCACCCACATTAGTTGTGAGACTGCCACTATTCATTGGAGACCTTGCCACCATGGACTTGCCACTCGATACCCTTTCATTGGTCACAACAACTCACATGCCCCCTCATCCAATGGTGAAAGAGACCGATGGATATATGGTTGTGGTTCATTTCACATGATGAAGTTTTCAGGAGATTAACAACACCTCATGATGCAATACCACTTACCTCCCAATGATATGCGACAACCTCCTATTCATTTTACATCTCTAAGAGCTTCCTCAAAAACCACTTATTCACGACATGAAATGAGTTATATTTTTGGTCTCCACTCCGTTGGTCACCCCACTACCATGGAATGCCATAATTCCTCCATCCTTCCACTATGGAAGTCCACATCACCACTTCCATGTCACTATTGTTTTCATGTATGGAAAATTACCCAATTTTTCCAGAAATCCAGAATTTCCCAAATTTCTCAAAATGCATAATTTTCAAATGTTTCCATAGGCCACCATGGAAGATCTGAAGAATAATCTTCCTATCATGAATTATTTCCTTGTTCCTATCAAATTTGTCTCTGCACCCAAAATTTGACTCTCCCACATCAAATTTTCCATAAATTTCACTGTATAAATTGGGGATGTTTCCCAATTTCACCTAATTTGGTTATGGTTGCACCGTAATGTCGATAATTCAACCAATTATAATCCCAAAAATGTTTAAGAATATATTTAAATTATTGATTTTAATCCTTGGGCTCAATTTCCTCGCATTCTTTATGAAATTTCCTTGTAAATACTGTCAAAACCTTTGCAGACATTTTTTGAACTTTTTTTAACTTTTTTGAACTGCAATTCTAGCATCTACATGTTTTATCTGGCCCATGCAAGCTCAATTTTGAACCTGTGGATTTTATAACACAATGTAACATCCCCAACCCCGAATTTGATCCATGCCACACAATTTTGGTTTTCTCTAATACCATTTAATAACCAAATTCCCTACATATGAACTCAATTATTCAGTTCTACAACAAATAATCGAAGAATAAGTATATACAATTACAACATAACATAATTATATAGAAATAACACATGATATACATCATCATAACACATAAATTAAACTTGTATTTTAATTAAAATCATTGACTAGCTACAGACCTCAGAAGTTCCTCCCACCCGTAGACCATGGTGTTCATGCACTCTCAACATCAGGTCACCCCCAATACAAAGGATACCTAATACAAACTAAATTTTTAGATACAAATCAATAAACGATAGGACTAGGCACCAACTCCAACAATAGTTCCCATCTCACATCCTCTCATTCCCAATAACTTGTCCCATCCCAGGAAGTTTACCCCTCTCTTCTCCGTAGTCCTTCGGTTGTCCCACTTCCCTTCTAGGGATTCTAGAACGGTCCAACCACAAATACTGAAATATCTATGGCACTTGGGACACAAATTTTCTTAAGGAGTTACATCACCCACTAGCCCAACTCATAGGGAAACCTATCCCCAACAAGTGTCTCACCCAAAGAGAATGCTCCACAAGAATTAGAACTTGCTACTTCAACCCAAAGAACCAAGGATTTACTAGGTAACCATGAGCATCATCTTACACTTTCTAGCCAAGGTATGGATCCTAGAAKGATTGAGTGAATTATTGAATTAATTGGAATTACACTAAGTTCCCAACATTCTATTTGCATGCTCCTATTTTGACACTTGTCACTCTACGAACTACCTTTGACTCCACTTAGTGATTCGTTCTCTCTTCCTTTAGGAAATTAGGATAAAATTATATCATAAAGGTTATGAATTAGGAATAATATTATTTCATTCCTTTGCTTAGTCCCTATTGGTGCAATTATATGCATAATATATTACCAAACATAAATTATCAACTGGGATTCGTAATCAGTAGAGTTGATGCACTATATGTGCCGATAACAGATAGTTTCCTATGTTTTTTTAGTATAGCTTAGATAAGAAAACCATTTAAAAACCAACACACTTTTAAAAATAACAATCTTCACACAATTCAAAAGATGGAAAGCAAAACTCATAAACAAGCAAAAGCTCTTCCTCAGGTGATGGACCAGTTCATTGATGGCGCATGAAAGGAAAAGATCAAATTTTGATTCTAACTCCTTGAGAAACTAAACTAACAAGTGGGAAGCTCAATTAAATCTCATGTATGGTGAAATATGGAGATCCGACTGTTCCTGCATTACCACACTTTGCAACAAATTCGAATAGTGAAAGCAAACAAAATAACATCAAATCAAAATAAAAAATGCATGAAATGAAAAACTACACTAACAATTTACAATAAGCTTACCAAGATGGATCGATGGTCCTTGCTGATGCCAACATGGAAGATTTTAGATCACCAGATGCTAACTTCTACGAGAGACAAAATCACTAAATTCAAACTTGCATTAATCTCCAACAAGTAGTTTAACAAAAAGATTATTTTCATGAATCTAATCTACATCATAGCAATTCTCCTTTAAGAACCAATCTTACATCATAATAATTCTTCCCCTTAAAATACATAATAATAATTATCCTCAATCTACATAATAATAATTCTCTCCCTCATGAAGAGAGGACACTCTCTTTTATACATGAGAGCATTGAAAAGAAGATAAGCATCTCATAATTACAAATCCACTTTTCTCTCAACCAATTTCCCATTATTACAAAATATTGTCCCTTAAAATCCTCACACATATCTCTCGTATATCTTGGATAAGATATGACAACCAAATCTCCATTATCTTCTCCTTGGAATAGGCTTGAATTATCTCCTCAAATCTTGAAATTGTGGAGGAAGTATTCGAGAAGTCTTTTTGAATTAATCCTTCACATATTCCTACACGTGACAAAGCTCACACATTTTTGATATATATATGAAAACATGTCAATTTTCTAATATTTAATCACAAATTCTCTTTTAATACTAAAATAAATGATTTGGAAAATAATAAGGTTAAACCCATATTTAATTATGAAAATGGTATCATGAAAGGTTAATGAGGCGATGAAATGTGAAGAATGATGAAGGGAAAGGTGGATGGAAATATGAAATTTTTTAGTCCCAACATACCCCCCAACTGAACTTGTTGCATGTCCTCATGCAATTGTGCATGGATCTTCTCAAGAAATTTTGGCATCTAAATTTTGGCTTTGAGTGATGATAATGAATATTTCTAGGATGAGGTTTACATGAGTAACATATGACACCTTCTTATGGTTGGTTTTTGTGTGACAACCATGAATATAGAGAATGTTCATTCTTGTGTAAACAACATTCATTTCATTATTTGTTCTCTTGATGTTATGATAATAAAATGTAGGTTCTTGTGTAAACAACATTCATTTCGTTATTTGTTCTCTTGTTGTTATGATAATAATTTACCCATTTTCTAGCTAGAAAAGAAAAAAGTTATCAATGTGCATAAGGAAACATCATTGAATATAAGAAAGCCCTTTTTGCATATTTGTGAATCATGTCAATATGTATATCAATGCTTATGAAGCAAAGTGCAACAGAGTATCGTTGGATGAAAAAAAATGCTGGTAAATGGTAAATGAGACGAAAAATGGAATAATGGTAGTGGAAAAATGGAGTGATGATAGCGAATATAGTTCCCCCCGCCTCCCGTCGCCCCCTCCCAATTGAATTGGTTGCATGTCCTCATGCATCATGGTCTGAGTCATATAAGTGAAAAGGAAAGGGAGCACGGTGAAGGATTTTTCCAAATTATTCATTCTAGCATGTAAGGAATTGCATGATTAAAGAGTAGAAAACAACATACCTCCACTTACCCAAAATGTTGATGAACTATGAAATAGGAATATGGCTAATGCGACTAATGGAGCATGGAATATGTCACTGCTACAGGACCATATGAAAGGTGACTGTTGTTGTAGCTGCAACTATTGTCATTGATGGATCAAAGAATGTGAAGTGGAGGAATCTGAACTGTTGCTAATGAATCATGGAAAAGAAGAAGCATGAAAGTGGAACTGTAGTACTCTCATATAGATGAAGTCATGTTGTTGTAACTATGGAGGAGTCATGGAAAAGTGTATAGTCTTCACCTGCTGCAAAACCCGATGGTACAATTCTAGTCATGTGAATGAATGTGTTGATGTCGAGCATGAAGAGAAGTCATTGGATTACCAACCATTGATGAATGTCGTTAACCAATGCGAGGCAAACTCACCATTGATGTCAATGAGTGCCAAGGTACCCGAGTACATCTTGCAAAGTGAAAATGAATGAGTTGATGTCGAGCCACTTGCAAGATCTGACAATCAAGGGACAATGATGTATTCCCATAATTTTTAGCGAGAGAACTTGTTATTAAGGCATGCAAGCCTCCAGGTCCTCAAAAGGATCTCTAGTATATATCCCAGATAAGGTGTTGAGGTTGATGGGGAAAGACTTGTTGAAAGGTGTGCCTTACGGAATCCCAAATCTGTCAACGCGAGTTCTGATAAAAAGATTGGTAGGACTATAGGAAAGATCTCTGTAGCAACAATGTGTATGAAAAAGAAAGCAGGGTAATGTAGTCGTCAAAATGGAACTGAATGGTTTTATTTGCAAGGTAAAGTGAATGGAAAAATAGGAAAGAGATGTATGTGACTCAGAAAGATAGGCGTGTGCGAAGTCATGAAGGATAAGGCCATGGAAAGTGGACTTCAAGACATGGATGACGAATAATCTTGGAAGAAGAAAGGTAAATGATCAGATCATGGTGTAATTGGTTTTATGAAAGATGGCGGTATAGCGACAAACATCATGACATGTGCGATGAAAATTTTAGCTCCTTCAAGCTTTTAATAAAGCATGTTTTAGTGAAGAGTTTTTCAATTCTTGAAAATCATTGTAGCATGGAATGTGAGCATCTTCATTCCTGCAATCAAACTTAGTACTAACCCTACAATAAAATTTGTGAGATCATCATAAAACATAAAATGCGAGATTAAGTACAAATGTGGCAAATTAAAGAGATAAAAAAAAAGTGTGTTTTACCTGTTGCGCGCTTATGAAGTGACTTTAGAAAAACAAATTAATGTTAAGCATATTGTTTTCAGGAATTAAAGAATATCCATTTGCAATTTTATTTGTTTTTGTTGTTTTGATTTTTAAATTTGAAATGTTTTTTATTTTTATAATTTTTATAGTAATATTTTTTTTTTTTTTTTTA